>CM047805.1:138728197-139005901 GCA_026214975.1 Gentiana macrophylla | reverse complement strand
TGTTTTTGTTCTGGCTTATTATATTCGCCGATGCCTTATGCCATATGTTCCATAGGTTGTATTGTTTCACCAAGATTTATTTTCCGCGGGCAGCAAAGTGAATGCATTTAGCCCCATTATAAAGTTATACCCTCGATTGAGTGAAGTGATGTTGATTCTCTTTATCAGTCATGTGCGCTTGGCTAATGTTCAATATCGCGTAGGCGATATGATAGTTTGTATTTAGTTCAAAGTACGATGTGCCGCGTGAATATTCAGAAGTTTGAATGTGATACCGTAATACGTAGCTAATATCGGCACAGAAAATTGAGTTAATAATGAAATCAACAAGGTATGGCCGATTTGGTCGATGATTTGGAGTGCGGTGCGGCATTATCTCGAAATGTTTTATCTCCAACATGATTGACTCAAAAGCTCAATGCATACGAGTAAGGTCGCTTATGATTTGGAGTAAGGTAGTGGTATACTCACGTGATGCCTCTATTGCTCGCGGCGATGAGCAATAGCTTATTCTCATGTGTGTTTAAATGTGAAATCAATCGAATCAACTTAGGAATTGGTATGAAAAGAGAATGGAAATGAGACTTAGTTATCGTTAATCTTATCCCCGTGATAAAACCGATGGATATCTTTGCTTAAGGATTATCCTTTCAATCAAGTCTGGAAAGGTCTTAAATGTGTTCTATCATCTTTTCCGAATTATGTTCCGTTTGTAGCAAGTGCATCTTATAAGTATCACTTTTATTCTTAGTTTGAAGCGGTATTAGCTGAGTTTTGCTTTTAAGTTTTTCAAGTTTGGATTTAAGTGGAGCCTTTCATAGCTGTGCATATTACCGATGGTGGACTTAAATTTATTGACTATGTGGGCCTCTGTGTTGAGTGTCTTCATATTCTTTTCAGGAGTTTCTTATCTTGTTTTATTTTTGCCAGGATTTGTTAAGAAGCTTAAGTGCGTGAGGGAGTTGTTAGGGTGACTTTATGTGCTTCGCATAACGTTGTATTTTTATGATCATTCTCCCATACATTCATATGATTTGGCATGTGAAATTGTAGTTTTAAATGATTTAATAAAGCAAGTGAGATTTTAATTAGTTTATTCAGTAAAAATGAGGTTGTGTACGTGTTTGCACTATTAGTTTTACGAGTATTTGGATTGTGTTATGCTTTATCGATGTCTTAATGATGATGTACATACATGAAAGCTAAATCTCACAGATCAAATGTTGAGCACCGGTGCCGAGATCAGGAATGAGGATGAAGCAGTGATAAAGATGTAGTTAAGGAAGAGATCATGATCTAAGAGATCGGGATTTCAAAGCATACGAAGTGGTCGAGCGTCACGGTCCGTCCATGGTGGGAATCCGGCGTTTGGCTCAATGTAATCGAGCGCGTTGAGTGCGTATTTACATTCGGAAAGCCTTCAAGCAGCGCATTTGCGCAGCGTTCACCTCCGTCCTAGAAAACACCGGCCCGGACGAGCGTCCAAGATAGTGGTAGGCATTGCTCATGGACTCATGACATGTGGAAATATATCATTCACTGGCAACATTGGAACAACCGCCCTTCCTCAAATATATCATTCACTTGGCAACATACATGCCTTCCTGATTGGAGAATTGTTTGAAAATAATCATGTACAAACATGATAACACTATGTTTGGAGACTTTTGTTACTGTGAGATTGTGATGAGTCTTTGGTTTTGAAGGAACAAAGAAACGTCACCACCTGGATTATCAGCGTCCCGAAAAATAGCCATGAGCGTCACCACTTGCCTATCGACAAATTCCATTCTACATCTGTTTTATCTTGAGTTTTGACCTTTGAAGACCGGCAAAAATAATTCTTCACATACAATAGATCCTCCATTTTATTTTCCATATGGCATAGTTAGACTCATTCAAAGTGATCATTCTATTCAAATTGGCTTCCATTTCACCGATAAAAAAATGTTCACCAAAAACACTTCAAAACCAAATCAACTAACCGGGACTCGATACCACTTGTTGGGAAAACAAACAACCATAATCACGTATCACAAATACCCACAAAGTCTTTCCAATGACATGCAGCGGAATTAAGCAGAGGCAGCCCTACGAAAATAAATCACAAATAAAGTGAAATGAAAACACAAGAAATCAACACCACAAAGCGTGGAAAACCCCTCTCGATGTAAGAGTAAAAACCCACGAGGCCGAGGCTCACAAAACTCCACTAATCAGCAAAAGATGATCACGAAAGTGTTCCAAACACATCAACCAACTCAACTACACCAAAGCACCAACTAAGAATCCAAAATACAAGAGTTGTTGAAAAATATCATCCGAAGCATAGCGAAGCATGGCGAGTCGGTCGCGGGCGCTTTCGAGAAAAATTGAACCGTTGAAACGCCAAATTCCACGTTCGATTGAAGAAGAATGAGAGCGAACAAGACCTCAAAATTTAGGTGTCGATCGGAATCCGTTTAGATACCCGTCGTTGCGGGAAAGAGGCTAACACAACACAAAAAAATCCTTCAAATTTTTCCGCCTTTTTGCCTCTCTTTTTATTGTGAAGATTAGAGATAAATTAACCTAATTTGTTCTCTTAAATACTACTTGACATAGTATTATATTTCTAATTATTTAGTGAGCTTGGACTCCACAAAGGTGATCTACCCAACAAAAGCGACATAACTAACACAAACCTAATCGGTTAGATAGTTTTAAAATAATAAAAATGAAACGATCAAAAGAACCAAATGAAACCGATTTGAATTATTATTGTGTATTTATTAGTAAAAAAGAGTTGGTGTTTGTTTTTTCAAAAAAAATATTTCTCCCTAATTGTTTTATTTTTCTCCTAATTATTTAATTTTAATAGATAGACTTAATGATAAGTAATCTAATTAATTAGAATCAATCACGTTAGTTAACCGAAAAAATAAACCTTTAAATGTCAATCTTATCTTATAAAAACAAATATACGCGTTAACCCTTACAAAAAAAAAAAAAAAAAAACACTTTACTTGACTGACAAGTTTGGACTAGGGCATAATATATATATATATATATATATATATATATATATATAAATAATGTATGAATAAGGTACTTATTTAATCTCTCAATGGATCAGCAGAGCAGTGCTACTAGGCGATGAGCAAACCTGCAGTCTTCAAACAATGGGTTGAATCTGGGGCGAAATGGTGATCAAATGCATTAGAGTTGTCTACTCTCAATCATAGTGATGTTTAAATTAGTATGTTTATCTCTAAAAGAGTTGTATTTATCCAAAATTCTAGTATAGAATGGTTTACGACAATATAAGTAAACAACAATGTAATTGAAACAAGTCAAGTCGAATAAAGATTAATTTTCTCTTCTAATTTATGTTTTATACACTTTCCTACCCTTAGGTTATAATCGGGTGGATATCAGCGCGTTAGGTCGAAATATCATCTCGAGGCTCCCAACACGACCTCTCAAGCGCTTAATATCAATTTATTTTACTTGGCAATTATAGAAATCGGTGGGTTCAATTTCTTTATTTTTAATATTATTAAAATGACATAACTCTTTTTTGTGTGAAAGCGACATAACTAACACAAACCAAATCGGTTAGATAGTTAAAAAAATAAAAATGAAACGATAAAAAAAAACCAAACGAAACCGATTTGAATTATTATCGTGTATTTATTATTAAAAAAGAGTTGGTGGTTTTTTTTCCCAAAAAAGAATATGTCTCCCTATTATAAATATATACATATTACGTGGATGTCAATTAGATAAAAATACAATGAAATATACGATGTGAAGCGACAAATGTTATTACACCGTAAACCTACATGTCACATGACATAATTTTAATGGTATGACATAGGATAATATTAGTTAATGTCATATACATAGGAAAGATAACACATATTAATGTTTCATCAATATCTTACATTTGGAAACAGGCTTTGAAGTAAATGTCAAGATTACTCAATGGAGGATTTCTGCCAACTTTCATTTGGTGTATAAATATGAGCATTATAAGATGTAAAAATATCCTTAAAAGCAAATACTACAAGTGCATTATTATATTAAGCATTACTTTAAAATATGTATATTATTTATTATTCACTAATTCTATGTGATTAGAAATACTTAGCATACGAAACAATGTCTTAAACTTAATGCTATACTATAGTATAATATAACACTCCTAATTATTTTATATTTTCTCCCTAATTATTTTATTTTAATAGATAGACTTAATGATCGTAATCTAATTAATTAGAATCAATCACGTTAGTTAACCGAAAAAAAAAACTTTAAATGTCAATCTTATCTTATAAAAACAAATATACAGCGTTAACCCCTACGGAAAAAAAAACACTTTACTTGACTGACAAGTTTGGACTAGGGCATATATATATATATATATATATATATATATATATATATATATATATATATATATATATATAATTATTAAAATTATTATGTATTTATTAAAAAATAGTTGGTGTTTATTTTTTCCCAAAAAAACATTTCTTCCTAATTATTTTTTTTTCTCCCTAATTATTTTATTGTAATAGATAGACTTAATGATAAGTAATCTAATTAATTAGAATCAATCACATTAGTTAACCGAAAAAACAAACTTTAAATGTCAATCTTATCTTATAAAAACAAATATACGCGCTAACCCTTAAAAAAAAAAAAAAAAAAAAAAAAAAAAAAAAAAACTACTACTTGACCGACAAGTTTGGACTAGAGCATATATATATATAAAATATGTATGAATGGGGTACTTAATTAATCTCTCAAAGGATCAGCGAGCAGTGCTACTAAAGCGATGGCGAACACGATCGATGCCTTATTATGTCGTATTTTGTGTCGGTAAGATGTTTACATTCGACAAAGCAAAAAAAGGCCATGGAGGAAGATGGCGGATGCATTGTTGTTTCCTTTAGGCAAACCCTTTTCTTGAATGTAAACATCTTCTTGGATCAATAATACAAATTACAACACATTAATCGGAGAAGAAGAAAAACTCATGCCAATTGCTATGCATGGTGATTTATTGAAGTGCGTGTGAACCAACTCTTTGATCTATCTAGCTACTTATATATCGTTTTTTTCTTTTCTCAAAAAAAAATTTGTCTCAAAAATCAAGATAAATCAATTCGAATGGGTTGTGTGCAAGATAGTTGTCAAGCTTCCTTGGAATCATCCCGCCGCCTTTAATAATGCAGTAATTTACGATAATATCTTGGAAGCATCACCAGCTCTCATTCGGCCCACTAGGAAGAACTGATTGTATACTTGGATATGTAATTAAACAAGCAACATCACTGGGTGATTTTTATGGCGATCAACAGCTTTGGGTTATAATAGCTACGGAATGATGATAAGGAAAAAAAGCGATGCATGAAAATGCTTACTTATGCTTATTGTAAGGTGGCAAAAGCTAAGTCGATGAAAAAGATACCAAGAAAGCGCTTTGGTTTGGGAACATGGCGGAAGAAACATGTGTTAAATATATTAGAGACAATAATATCAGATTTTTAATTTGTTTGTTTGTTTTTTTAGCAGTGGATTTGATGGGAGAAACATAGCCGTGGCGTGGCGTGCCGATAATATAGTAGTAGTTAATAATAAAATCTCTTAAAAATTTTTTGAGATGGTTATTGAACTCTTGGATATAGCGGAAAAACTTGACTTGTTGGTTGATTACTTTCGGATATGGTGGAAAAACTAGATTGTTGGATTTGTGGGACGATTTTGATGGTTGTGGACGATTTTGATGGTTCTTTGAAAAACTAGATTGTTAGATTTGTGGACGATCTTCCTTAGATATAGCGGAAGCGGAAGAACTTGACTTGTTGGTTGATTACCTTGAGATATGGTGTAAAAACTAGATTGTTGGATTTGTGAGCGATTTTGATGGTTGTGAGGCGATTTTGATGGTTCTTTGAAAAACTAGATTGTTGGATTTGACGGACGATCTTCCTTGGTGGATTTGTGGACGATTTTGATGGTTGGAAGACTTACTTGGTTCTTGTGTTTCTGGACGATTTTCAGTGGTTGGAAAGACTTAATAGTTCTTGTGTTTTTCACGATTTTCAGTGGTTGGAGAACACTTAATGCTTCTTGTGTTTTTATTTTCTCCTTGGTGTGTTTGAAGATCACCAACTTCTTTTGAGTGTTTGCAAATGATCAATATCTCTCATATTTATAACGGTGTAAGAGAGAACTTTTGATCAATTTGGATTAAATATATAAAATCTCTAATTGATTTGAAAAATTCTAAAAGATTAACTTTTATTATGAATCAATCAAATCTCTAATTAAGTTTTTGAAGAGAACATTATAATTTAAGGAATGATATTATATCCTAATATTATGTAGAAAATAAAGTAATTCCAATTTTTATAGCATATGTAGAATGGAACAACATGATTTCTCTCTCTCTCTCACTCTCTCACACACACACATATATATATATACACATATATATATATATATATATATATATATATATATATATATATATATATATATATATATATTACATAGCCATTTACTATGAATCAATTACATCTCTAGATTTTTGTAAAGATATTTTTATATTATCTCCAAGTACATTTTTTTAATAATATAAAAAAGAACTTAAACTTAAAGACATGTAGTTGTGACATGTATAACGTATCACATAAAATTTTATATCAACATCAAGACCAATAGAAAATTAGACAAACAAATGTATAGCCATGATATTTACATAGTATTTGCCTTTCTTTTAACAATTTAATTGGTGGAATAAGTATGATATTGTGTATCACGACCATCGAAAAACGTAAAGCGAAATTGAAATAACTAAAATAGAGGAAAAGACTACATATAAGAACCCATTCAATGAAGTTCATTGAACTAAGAACAGTTCAAAAAAATCCAGCTTTTAGACCACGGTTCAAGATTATAGAACTTTTGTTAAAAAGTTTTGTAAGTCACCACTCTACAATGGTTACAAACTCATTGTAAGATTATCTCACTTTTGAAAACAACCCCACACCAGGTGTGTTCATATCATGGAATCGCTTTTTATAGGAAAAGCGAAACTAGATTATTCAACCATATCCATAAACAAGTGTATAGCTTACATCCGGATTACATCATCAAACGAATGGCTACCCGTAAAATAAACCAAAAAAAGCAGGATCATATACAGCAAATAGATGTATCAAGACATTCCTCATCTGTTTGATAAAAGCAAAGCATAAAGCATGAAACTTAGAAGCCTCAAAGCGATAATGGGTGAAATATGAAAACCACCCGACACCGTCGGAAAATGAAAACCGGCTTCAGGTGCTTAACATACACTACATAATAACCATCATGGGGCTCATCAGCTCTATGATTACTTTGGGGTAGAAGGGGTGCAAAAATGCTCTCATTTATATTATACTATGTGCAGACACTCTCCATTCATCATAGGGAAAATTTTGGCCTCTGCGTCCGTAGACTTAGCCATAGCTTGAGACCATTGGGAAGTCTCCTCAGGCTCAAATCTTGACATGGATGAGTGAGCGCCGAAGGTTCCTAGCCAGCTAACCAAGCACTCTTATAAACGACCTTACTAAGGTAATCACTAATCATCAAACTAGCATTCATGGCAGATTGCCTAATGTCATGTTTCTTAGAAAAAAATGTAGATATTTACAAAACAAGTAAATGGAATTTACTTGTTTGGAGATTTAAGTTGACTCTCGAAGAATGAGGAAGAAGGCACAAATCATTGTTTTTAGGACAAATGCTCTAAAAATCACAAGATTGCAAAAATGTGAATAAGGCATATCACCCTCATTTATAATAGAGTAGGCACCAGAGTCGACGAGCCATGCTTGCTTTCAATTAGCCTAATCAGTGGGATCTTCTATAAAATTATGAGATATGACACATTGAGATAAAACGTCACCCGCATAAAAAATTGTTAGACAACATCTTCTCAAAATGTGCCACGTCTTCTCAGGCCAGAGCTAACCTACGATATAAATCCCAGCTCAGGTCTGGTGCCTTTGACATGGGTATAACCCGACTTAATACATATAGCACTTCTCGGGGTCTCGGATAATCGAAAGACCTTAGAAAATGTGCCGACATGGGTTTAACTCAATATTGGGCTTTATCGCGGACGACTTCAGCGGGTTGCATCTTTCACGGTAGCGTGTTGCCGCTTATTATCACATTATATCAACATATCACAGTGTGGTCCTTTGTCTTCTGCGGTCATTTCGTCGTAAGGCGTCTCGACCTCATCTGCCCGACATGAGTGCGAGGTTCACCTCAACCTCTTACGACCAACTCATGGCAAGTCCGTCCCGAACTCGGATGATAGTTACACCCATTAACCATGCATTTGTTAGGAAATCAGCGCGAGCATAGCGAATTTAAATTTTTGATTTCTTTTTATTAGGATCGACTTTCTTTAAACAATAAACAAAGAAAGTAGACAAGATTTAATACAGTTGATTTAAAAGATCGTCGCTTTGTGTAACAAATCGTCCGACGACCCATCATCCGAAAGAGTCGAGTGCTATGACTACAACCTTTAATGTTAAACATTGACCATGTAAATAGAATCTATCATTGTATCTGATCGTAGCTCGAGTGACCGTATCTTATAATTTAGAAATCCTATTGTAAAATAAACATTAGATTGAGTACACGAATAGCGGAAGAAATCATCGGGATCGTTTCCTACATCCATTGTTTACTCGACTCGTCTCCGTTGTTGCCGTCTTGATGAGAGGGATTCCGACATCTCTCTCTAGCTTACAACCGTGATGTGTTGGTTTCTTTCATTATGCTTTATGATGGAATAAAGCATTGCTTTTATAGGTCTTGAGAGAGGGCGAAATCGAAATTGACTTAGGGTTTAGATTTAATCTCGGCCGTCCATCAAAGCCGAGTTTTAATCAGATTAAAACTCCTTTTAAATAACCAATAAATAGCATATTTCCTAGGAAAGCGAATTTCCTATAAGACCACTATTATGGGGAAGGAAATTAGTTGGGCTCGAAATAATGAAGCGACATCATTTTCTTACATTCTCCCAGTGGTGATTGGAATATTCATCGATGTTTTCCTTACAGGATCATAAAGGCACGCATTATATGCTAAACATTTACTTTAGTCGGTTAGCGTAAGTGTCATCATTAATCTAGTTGTCAATGGGAGTCATGGCGGTTACACATCGTTCACGCAACATGCTCCGCTTCTCGTACCACAACATTGAGTACCGTCTTAACTAGACCATAGCGGAGATTACATAAATGGTCTCCGTTATGTACATGCGAGAGACAATTTATGTTTTAATAAATCCATTCGTAAGGTGTACACAATGGAAAACAGAAAACAATAATGATGTAGAATATTAACATTAATTAGGAGCTCAACATATGTTAAACAGAAGTGCAAAATAAATGGCAGAACATGATAATTAGGAGCTATCCCCAAGACCCATGCTTTTAGTGTCGCTCTGCTACCACATGTAAAATAAACATTAGATTCGAATTACACGATAGCGGAAGAAATCATCGAGATCGTTTCCACTACATCCATTGTTACTCGACTCGTCTCCGTTGTTGCCGTCTTGATGAGAGGATTCGACATCTCTCTCATACTACAACCATGATGTGTTGGTTTCTTTAGTATGCTTTATGATGGTATAAAGCATTACTTTTATAGGTGGAGAGAGGGCCGAAATCCGAATTGACTTAGGGTTTAGATTTAATCTCGGCCATCCATCAAAGCGAGTTTTAATCGGATTAAAACTCCTTTTAAATAACCAATAAAGTATATTTCCTAGGAAAGCGAATTTCCTATAAGACCATTATTATGGGAAGGAAATTAGTTGGGCTCAAATAATGAGCCGACATCATTTTCTTACACTATTCCTCAAAATAAAACATTACTTCCGTTTTGCAAAATAAGACATTCCTTATAAGAAGACCGCTTTTAGTATATTTACTCATACTATTAGGAAACGCGATTTCGGATGGCGGCATAAATCTATGCATGCTTCAATGTCATACCATGCCTTTACCATGCGATCGGCCCGTGGTTAAGAAACCTCAATAGTGTCGAAGAATTCCAATCCACCTTTGTGATGTTATAAAGACTCCGGTCTAAGGATAATTACACAACACCACGTAGTGTGACACTTAATAAAGTAAGTGGGTCAATCTAACATCGCATTCTACAATATCGTCCACATACGGTCCAAGTGTCTTTACACTTGATAGATGAGATCTATCACTATCATCACAACATAGAGGACGTCTAATACGTGTCAGTCTAACCACACTACTAATGCCTCGTTTAATAATACATATGACTATAGATATTTAAGCATCAAACCATTTTAAAGTGAGTCGTGATCTCATCAACCATAATTATTATTATGATTTCTACATCCCAACTTGACACTAATTATGTTATTATATATACAATATCATTGGTTCGTTAGGCGAACAAATATATAATAGTAGAAAATCATTTATTATATATATAAACATAAAAGCGTGCGCGAGAATGACGACCGGTCGGATCGGTTCAACTCGATTGGGTTTAGGAGCGCTACATTAACATCATTAAGCCCGGTGATGTAGCTTGCTCATTGATTCGCCATCAGGCATTACTCATGTTGCCTCTAAGCGGCACCATGTCATTGACCGCCTTCAATGACATCACAATCGTCTCCCTCAGCGTGGAAGCTTACATAAAAGATCATCATCCTCGTTATCAAATGCGTTCGGCTTGATCCGCTTCATTTTAAGTATGTAGACGGTTGGAACAACCGTTTTCCATCAACAAATTTATCAAATTACTACTTGGATCATTTTTTAGAGGTCCAATTACTCGCATAACAACATGATTTTAAACCAGACGATTTACATCATCATCAGTGTGGAAGTGATGAATTGATAATTTATTTTGAGTGTCAAAAGGCAAGAAACCGTACGACATAATGACTACAAGTCATTCGTACAAATCCCGGGTTCTTCCTTACTTGATAATAATTTAAGATAACGTTTTTAAATCGTGACATTAATCACAGTGACGATAAACGTCGTTGTTATGGCACTGATCCGAGCTCCAAATATCAATATCGCCTTTTATTTTAATCCATCCATATTCTAAACACTTTAAAATAAGCTATCTATATCTATATCATATATATATTTGAAAGCAACATTTAACCCAATTACTCAGGATTTTAACCCAAACCCGTAAATTGATCCGGTTTATACCGCTACAAAAAAAAAATAATAATAAACCTCACATGTAACAAACATGGGGATCACTCCAACAAACTCCACATAACAAAAGATGCAAATTTGATCTCAATCCTTTTTTTCCTGATAAAATCACCCATAAATCTTTTTCCATGATAATATTTTGTTTATTTTTAATTTTTATTAGCAAAGACACGATCATTATCATTATCACGTATCTTCCGAAAAGGCTCAAAAAAGCAAATTAAGCCAATTACAAATTAAGTAACAAACAATGTATTTTGTTCCAAATCCTAACAAACTCATTCCACTAACTCCTCAAATTGTTTATTAGATACGATCTGAGTCATCCCCAAATTCTAATATGATTCCTATTTTTAGCATATGTTTCACAAGGTCGACAATCTTGTGAAACAAGCGAAAACAGATCAACAGAAAAACCCGGCGAAAGAGATTCATTCTGCTATGATATGAAATTCTTTGGGATTCGGGTATATGATGTTAGAGAATGATACCCATTTTGTAGAAGCATCGATTTCCAAATTAGATCTGAGTCCCCATTTTCACATCTGTTTCATTTTCTTGAAAGGTTTTATAATGGTATCGAAGCCAAGCGAGAATAGTGCAGCGGAGAAGAATACAAGACCAGAAAAATACATTTTAGAATCATCCTTATCAAAGGCGGAGGCATGTATGATTTGAGAAATTAAGCCCACGGACAAAAAAATATTACACTAAAATATACATGTAGTTCAATTGGATCAATAAAAATTCTTAATCCAGTACCGAGGAACTCGATATATTTCATTAGTCACTTTGAAGTTGAAATCATGGCTCTGTCATTGATCCTTATTAATGAGATTCTTTACGATTCTATTCGGGTATGATCGAGATTTTTTATTTACGTTTGATGTTAATAGATAAATGCATTACTGCGTTTAATTGGGGTTATGATCAAATAATATGTGATTAGTTTTGTCTCATGATCTTCAATAATCCATTTGAGTTCCACAGAGCGTGTGGAACAATCATTAGATCAATATACAAAATTATATCGTGAACTAATGGCACTCTTTTTTTCTTATTAGTTCTAGGATGGGGAATGAGTGAAAAGATGCAAGCAAAGGGTGAACAATAAATTGATGTCCATTGGTAATATTTACATAGAGTGAGCCCTTTAAATAAGTTTTCCATATGGTTCTATGCTACTCAATTGGGAGGATTCATATTTGCATTGTTATTAACCGACAAAGCTGTACATGTAATTGTTTATAAATCATTAAGTTTCTTATCTCTTTCAAAAATTCACAAATTTGATGACTCACTAATTAAGCTAATTAACATGTTTGTTGTATGTGATTTCGTAGGTTTTGAGAATGTTTGGCAAGTGTTGCAGGTAGGTGAGAATGAAGCAAGATTGGACACCTCGGAGTTACATCGTGTATATATCCTTACGGCGGATTAGCAATAGAAATTAGGAAGGTAAAAAATTATGGCCTTATTACTTTACCGTTTCCATATTGATATTACTGACAGTAGTAGCACTAACTGATCCATTGTGATTATTTTTCATACTATTTTTTCAAAGTTTAAGTAGTAGCAGATCCATTGTGATTATTTTTCTTACTGTTTTTCCACAGTTTATACACTAGCAGATCCATTGTAATTATTTTGTTTACTGTTTTTTCAAAGTTTAATTTTGCAGCTTTTTGTTTTCCAAACATTAAATAATGTTTTATAAAGTAGGATGCCTTCCTACATCTAGATCAAAAAAGGATGCCCAAATATTGATTTATGTTCCGCAAGTAAAGATAGCTGGGTCAAACCTTTTTTTCCCTTATTATTATTTTTTTGTTTAAAGTCGTAGGATCAAAATTGGAATCATATGGCTCTGGCATGAATGATGACGTTGTTTGGTAACAGCGTTGTAAATATGCATATGTATGATCCTTTTGCATGCTTTAAGTAATTTGCTAGGGATATAAAGTTTGCAATCATAAAAGAACATGAACAAGGTTTATAGCTTTTGAATTCAGTACTTGAATGAAAATATTTGATCTTTTGGTGTTAGATTTTAATTTATTGAGTTAATGTAACTTCTTGATGGTTTTGTTTTCTTCATTGAATCATCTGGATTTCTTGAATAGCTTGCTATATAACTTATCCCTTACGTTATGCGTATATGTTAGTGAAATCTTATATATTTGTATTTTGATATGATGAAGGGTTGTTTGAAACTCTTAGCATAAGACAATTGCAGACAAGGCAAGTGGTTTGGTTTAGAAAACTTACAGAGAAAGTAATGTGAAATAAAATGGATTACCCTTAGGTGTATGCATAAAACATCATTCTCTTATTATTATGCGGATGTTAATAAATCACGGGAGGATGGGCGTCGACATTTTAACCAATACATACAAACATGTATTGATAATCATACGTTTATTAAACAAGCTCCAACATCGTGAGATTATTCGAGAGACACCGCTATCTGCTATTGTTTTGAAAATGGATTGGGAAGAAGCATGTGGTCGTGCTTTCAAAGCGTCATCATGAAACAATGACCCTAGATATAAAGTTACATTCATACACATGTTTTGTTTTAACTAATAAAGTTTTGTTTTTGTTATACAAAAGCGGTGAAATTAAATCAGCGTTCGTTTTAGATCTTTAACTTAAATTTTATTGGTCGGTGGTTGTACATTATCATATATAAGACAAACATTCTATTTTACATGTAAATCGGCTTTAATAATTGAATGTTGCGCAGTATTTCTTTAATTTTATTTAATCATTATGATCATCAACAGAGTTTATTTAATGTTTTTAGAAGATTATTTATTTAAAATTTCATAAGTATAGATGAATTACTAATTTATTTTATATTTATTTATCTCCGTGCATAGCACGGGTAAAATGCTAGTAATAATAATAAAAAAAAAACAATGTTTATTCATGATGCATTAGGATTAGCAGTCAAAGCGGAATTCACCGGAGATCCGCGAACGTAGGGCCTGGAAACCCCCGGGAAAAAAAATAAAAAACGAAAATGGTAGCCCTTCAATTCCTCAAATCAGAATAATCTGGTAATATTCTTTCTCCTAATTATCTTGCATTTTTCATTTTATTTTTAAGAAAAGAAAATTTATTATCTTGCATTTTCCTTCACTCCTATTTCTTCACATTGTTTCGCATCTCACGTAGTCACGTTACTCTCGTCCGTCACCCTCACCCTCTACTGTAAGCTTCTTCTATGCGCTCTCTTCCTCTCCCCCCTCTATCTATCTTCATATCCCGCATGCCACGTGTACACCCACTACACGTTATATAAACTCATCAATTGAGTGATTCATCGGCATAACCACCTACTGTTGATTGATTGATTGATTGATTGATTGATTTGGCAGTTTCATCATTTCCGGTGAAGAAAAATGGTGGTATTCAAGGTTTCTCGAGTTGAGACGACTCCGTTCGATGGCCAGAAGCCTGGAACTTCCGGTCTCCGTAAAAAGGTTAGCATCCGAGTTTACTTCTCTTTCATTTGGAGCTTAAATCAACTTTTTAGCTGCTGCTAGCATGGATACGCTAAATTATATATTTTAGATCGAAGTAGTATGGCTTTGTTCATAGAATTTGATATTTGTGATCTCAAATAACTCAATCAAGAATCGAAATGTATATGGATTGAATAAGATCTAAGTCCTCGTTGTATATCCAAGCACCAAGCTCAAGATTTATAGATTTACATGCATTTGTGATCTTTTCGAAATGGTTATGGTCCGAATAAGATCTCAGCCCTCCTTGTATCTCCAAGCTCGAGATATGTCCATTTACATGCAATTGAGATCTGTAACGTGTACATGTCACACTAGTATATGGGAAGCCTTGCTTTTTTTGTGGATCATGTTTTCTTCCAGATGATCTAAGATGTTGAGTGTGTACTTTCTTTTTCGATATTGATTGCTTGCAGAATTTGGATGTTTTCATTTATTTTTGTTGAATCGGATGTGTATGTCTTTGTGATGTGCCAGGTTAAGGTGTTTACGCAACCTCATTACTTGCATAATTTTGTCCAGTCTACATTCGATGCCCTTGGAGCTGACAATATCAGAGGTGATTGAGTTTCTGTTACTAGTATGTTTTGGTTTATGCTCGTATGCAGTGCGTTGGCTGAGTTTCGTCTTTTTATTTTAATACCAGAACTGCTCCTCATGCTTAAAATTTCACTCCCTCATTTGGCATTGAGTTTCGAATGGAGCAATTCTGACGTAAGGAGTCTCTGTTAGACTCAATCGTTGGATCTGTGCCACGTGCTTGAACAAACAAAACAGTTTTTGTCTTATATACACATGGCATAGATCCGACGGGTGAGTCTACTAGAGTCCCTGCATCAGAATTTTCCTTTAATATGATGTTCTTTTGTACTTCACATAATACCATGGTTGTGTGAATTGTCTTGTTATAAATATCCAGTCACTCTTATTATTAAACAGCTCTCTCGTTGCACCTGTTTGTTATCAGTTGTATTATTCTATGCCCATAAAGGATCTTTTGTAGTCTCCCACGATATTTCAGTTTTTATTTGAACTATTAACATATAACTTGGTGGCAGTATATATGTTATTTAGTTTTATAATTTTTCTACAGGGGCTACACTAGTTGTTTCTGGTGATGGTCGCTACTATTCTAAGGATGCTATTCAGGTACTTTCTCCAAAATCATCTAGGACCATTAATTTAGGGTCTACTTAACTAGGGTATGCTGATGCATGTTGTGTAATTGTCTTGGGTGATTTTGATGTTCTGGAATCTTTGTTCAAGGGCCAGACATTTGTTAGAATGATCTCTGAGTGTCGAAGCAGCTGCTTGCAAAACCTATATTCTGCCTGCCTTGCAGTAGTTATGGTCCTTGTAATTCATTCCATGTTCCATTTTCTTGGTTCACGTAAGCTGTATAGATTCTACTTGGCAATGTCAAAATGTTTGGTTCATATAGATTGGTTTACTAAGCAATATTCTCACTATCCTCAAGGTGACTGTAATATCATTGCAGAGTAAGGGGGGGGGGTGGAGCTGAGACTACTTTTTTGAACTGCTTTCATGGTTCTCCTCCATGTTCTGGTGATGTACCTGGTTGCATCTGGTGCTATTAATGTGTTCATCATGTTTTATCCATATTTATGCTGCTTTGATTCTACCAATTGCTTGATTTCTGTTGGTAATTGTAGATACTTAAATATTAAAATATCATTTTAAACATCTGGCGCAGGACATTTTTTTATATATACTCCCTCCATCCCAAAATATAAGTCATCCAGAGTTTTCACACACGATTAAGAAAGTGGTTAAATATCTTTAATGTATGGCTAAAATGCCTGACACACCCTTTGACTATCATAAATGCAACAATTGCAAAATGGTTGGATGGATATAAATTAGGGGTAAGATTAGGAAAAAGGTTAATAAATGCTCTCTTGGTATTGTGAATGACTTATATTATGGGACAAAATGAAAAAAAGCTAGGATGACTTATATTTTGGGATGAGCTAGTATTATGTTTAAGCTTGATTGTTCTCCATTTAAGTTTATTCTTTAGCCTTTAAAATTACTCACTCCATATGTCTGAATGCTGTCTGATGAAGCTAAAACACAACTATTTGAAAGCAGGAATCAGTTTCTCATTTTGAATTTATTGATCGACTGAATGGCTTATGCATGTACCCATCTATTCATGCCAGATAATCATTAAAATGTCAGCTGCAAATGGAGTAAGGCGTGTATGGGTTGGTCAAAATGGATTGCTATCAACTCCTGCTGTATCAGGCGTATCTGCGATAGAGTTGGGCATGATGTATGTGTTTCCTTGAAGGAATGCTCTATCTTTTATTCTTGTCATTCTCTTGGTTGTTTTGTTTTTGTGATGCAAATTTATTTGGGCGTGTGCTTCACATACTTATCTTCCCTGTAGGGATCTAAGGCTAATGGAGGATTCATTTTGACATAAGCCATAATCCAGGTGGTCCCCATGAGGTTAGTGTGACTGCTTCTTGAATGAAACAAATTCTTTTGCAGTGTCTGCAATTTCTGTAGCTTGTATTGTAATTAATTATTTATTTCATGATCTTTTACGGAAAGGTGTTTATGCGAACTAGTTAATGAATTGGTTACTGGACAAATAATGATGATGTGTTATCATAGTATTTGGACGTAGTGCTAGGTTTAATGTCTTGACGATTTTGTGGGTCTGAAAAATAAGCAAGAAAGGAATGTAGAATTCCTATTCATGACTACGCCTTTTATTTTAGCATGTTTAGATTCTAGTGCTTGCTCCTCTCTCTTTTTTTTCTTTGCATTTTCTTTTCTTTTCTTTTGCCATTCTCTTCTGCTTACCTTCTGAACAAACCGAAGAAGAAAATTTTTCACACTTGCTATAGGAAGTAATTTTTTTGTAATGTGTGGAAAGGTTTGGTCCTAAGTACCATGTTTCAATGAAGTTTGTCCTGTTAAGTTATACATGAAACCGCAAACTGGTGGTTGGCAAGGTGTCAATAAGTTCCTGAAGCAGATAATTTTCATTCACTTCTATATTCTGATAAAGGTTTATGGTAATTATACACTTATTCTATCATTATTAGTGCACTTAGGCAAATCATTTGTGTTCCAGCGTCGTCGTGAATATGAGAAACATTGTTATTGCTGATAAATCACTGATCTGTCTATAGTGACATGGTTATACTGCAGGACTTTGGAATTAAATACAACATGGGAAATGGAGGACCTGCACCAGAATCTGTTACGGATAGGATGTACCAGAATACTACAACGATAAAGGAGTACTTAATTGCGGAAGGCTTGCCAGATGTCGTGAGGCGTATAAGCATTTTGTTTTTCCCTTAGATGTAGTGTAATGGTCAGTGTTTATCATTTTATTCACAATTATTTTTCCTTATATCAATTTAGGTGGATATCAGTACAGTTGGTGTTACAAGCTTCACTGGTCCAGAGGGCAATTTGATGTTGATGTTTTTGATTCAACCACTGATTATATCAAACTTATGAAGTATGTTGTCATTGGAAATTTCTTTTTCTCTTACAATTTCTCGTAGCTGCCCACTACTTTTATCGTAAATTTTCAATTTGGTTTCCTTTCCTTTAGTTTCTTCTTGAGCATACATGCGGTGTTCTCTGTTTCAGAATTCTTGGTGTGAATTTTCCGTTCCGTTTTTATTTTTTTCTCGTCTCCGTAGAAATCACCTCCTTTACTTAGATCTTCTCAGCTCCCCTCTTTATCCCTCCCCCCCTCTCTTCTCTTTTCAAAACAATATGTGATAGATCCATCATTACAGTGAACCCATATGCAAAACAGGAAAAATATTACATTCTGAAGGAGCCCTCCTCGATTTTCTGCCCCAGGAGCTCATTATAGATTCCTTCAAATTGTCGTGATACATCTTTTCTTCCACAATGAATTGGAAATTACTCATGAGAAGTGGATAATTTTCACAATGATATTTTGTGACTGTCATTCTTGGTGATTTTCAGAGGAGAAAGCTTATTAGGTGTGTGTGCGTGTGTAATTTATCTCTATCATGTGGGGATGGGTTTTGTTCCTCGTCTGGCATTAATCGTGGTAAGAGGGGATGAAGGAGTGACTATGGGGCCTTCCTTTTTCAAAGGGAAAGAAGGTTGCAGGTTGGGTTGGGAGGATAAGCTTCCTTGTGCCGTAAATAAGGTAAAAGAATAAACATGAGAAATTTTAAAGGATCAGAATCTTCAGTTTTGGGGTCACTCTTGTCAGATTTTTTTAGAGAAGAGGTTGCATCACTAGTCATCTTTCCTATCTATTGTCAAGAAACCTCTCCCAGCTGGAAAGTTCCCTCTTAGTGGAGAGATCAGTTTGTTAGTCAAGAGGATATAGTAGTCATTAAAAGGGCGGCATGACAGCCAGTCATTCGTGTTTGCTAAACTCTTCTTTTCAAACATCAACTGGTGGTTCATCATAGTTTCTCTACTTCGAAACATGTAATGAGCATCCTGCTTTTCAAGCTTGTGATTAAACTGAAACCAAGTAGTTGCAGGTTTTGTTCTTTCCAATAGTTAGATAACTTGTCATTTTAGGGGAGGATTCAGTAGACCATATGTATGTGCAGTTCATTATTGACATTTTGTTTTCATTCATTCTTTGATAACTTGTATCTATCTAAATTCTGTATTATATTCTTCGACAGGTCAATTTTGATTTCCAGTCTATCCAAAAGCTTCTTACTTCCCCAAACTTCACTTTCTGGTGAGCGTGTTTGATTCTTAGTTCACATATATTCTGTGGTAGGTGTTTGTACTGTTATTCACTAATCATCCACTGTCCCCCTTTCCTTTGATATTCTAAATAGTTATGATGCACTTCACGGGGTTGCTGGAGTTTATGCAAAACGTATCTTTGTTGATGAGCTTGGTGCCAGTGAAAGCTCTCTCCTGAATTGTGTGCCTAAGGTTTCAAGCTAATCCTCATCCCCAATGACATAAAATCCAGTATCCGAGTTATCTTAATTTTCATATTTATTGAGATATTTAATTGTTTTGTGCCACTTCCTGATTATGTATTTGGCAGGAGGACTTTGGTGGAGGGCATCCGGATCCTAATCTAACGTATGCAAAAGAGTTGGTTGCCCGCATGGGACTGAGCAAGACCAACCAAGAAAGTAACCCACCAGAATTTGGTGCTGCTGCTGATGGAGATGCTGACCGCAATATGATCCTCGGAAAAAGGTGGTTTGGCGTACGTTTGATTTATAAACTTCTGAGTCTTTATGAATGGAATAGTGAATGATCTTGTTTTTTCACAGGTTTTTCGTTACTCCATCTGATTCTGTTGCCATCATTGCTGCGAATGCTGTTCAAGCCATCCCTTACTTTTCCAGTGGTCTTAAAGGAGTTGCAAGGTAATCCCTTACTATATTGTTTGTTATATTTTTACATGCATGGGATTATTCGGTTCGTATGCTTCTGTTTGAAGTATACTGAATTCAATCGACGAATAATTTCATATGGGTAATTTTACTGCTTGCAGGAGCATGCCAACATCAGCTGCCCTTGATGTCGTAGCGAAGCATCTAAACCTGAAATTCTTTGAGGTGCTTTATCAGCTTCTATGTTTTCGCACATTTTCTTGTCTATGGTTCTGTTGTTTTTACCCTAACTATATGTTTGAAGGTTCCTACTGGGTGGAAATTCTTTGGTAATTTGATGGATGCTGGAATGTGTTCAGTTTGTGGAGAAGAGTTTTGGAACTGGTATGCCTTATATACGAATTAGATGATATCACTGTATTTGTCAAGTTATATATAATACATGTTGCTTAACATGTTTTCTGACAATTCACAGGCTCTGATCATATTCGTGAAAAGGATGGAATCTGGGCTGTTTTGGCTTGGCTAAATATCCTTGCCTACAAAAATAAAGATAACATAGGTGGGGACCCTTGTCACTGTTGAGGACATTGTTCGTCAGCATTGGGCAGCGTATGGCCGACATTATTACACCCGTTATGATTATGAGGTATATACTTATTGTTGATTGAGTTGGTTGCTTTCTACTATCATGTGGTGGCTTCGGTTGATAATGCTGGGTGGTGATATCGGTTTGCTACTGATTATAAAGCACATACACAGAAACACTATGTTCGGGATGTGTGTATGGATCTGTCTATAAGTATGTTAAAAGTAGTATTATTGAAACTATTTGATCAAAATTGAAACATCGAATTTTGTTATAAATTGACTCACAATCAAATTCCATTTACAGTAGAGTACCAAGACATTGTCAAATCAAATAAATATTGTCATTGAATGAGAAGAAATAATCATTTTCCTTTAATGTTGTTGCAATTGAGGTCGATTGAAAAGAGAAATTGAAGAGAACCCGACCATACAGAATAAAAGACAATGAAACGTAACAAAAGTAACAATAATTACCAATGTGAACGTATATGAAAGCTCTTAAGAAGATTATCACAAACTTGGATAAGTGCCTAGCATATATTGTAGACATCATAGGCGCCATTAATAATAGCATCATCTAAAATCGCCACTTGTATGACATGATTATATAACACGGTATGTGACATTGCGCAGATCTAAAGCTAAGCATAATAAGTATGTACAATTGAATTAGTTTAAGCTTCACAAAGCTTCTAATTTATTTCACCTGATCATGTACTTTTACGTTTAAATTTACTTCAAGGGTGTTGATGCTGGTGGTGCGAAGGAATTGATGGCACATTTGGTTAAACTGCAGTCTTCTCTGAGTGAAGTTAACAAGTATGCTTCTAATATACGTCGTACTCTTTCTTTTTCGATGCCAGTTTCTAATTTGTATTAGGGGCTGCATAAAAAAGCAGTCTGATGCACAGCAGCTTCACTGTATTTTTAAATGGGGTGCCTTCTTCTTGCTGCAGGCTCATAAAGACATACATCCAGATGTCTCAAGCGTTGCTAGTGCTGATGAATTCGAGTATAAAGATCCTGTGGATGGTTCTGTTTGAAGCATCAGGGTATTAAATTATCTTTTGAAGACGGTTCTCGATTGGTAAGGCTTGGTCCTGCTATTTTTTTGTTTATAATTATGATTATTATTATTATCATCATTATTTGATTTGATTTGTTTTTTTAAAAACCGGTATGTTCAAGATATCAACATGATCATTGTAATGCATGTCCGATCCTTTGCTTACAATGCTTCCTTGGGAAGTTATTCTATGGTGAGTCCATTTGAGGAGTAAAACATGTCTATGAATCTGGACACAACACAGTTTCAACTCATATTCAAACTGTGTGGTCCAGACTCATCCATGTGTGTCTACGGTGCAAATGGAGTGACTAAGGAAGAATTACCCTTCCTTTCAGATAAATATGCATAAGAAACACAAACATGATAATGATATATATAAAGCTCAGTAAGATATTTTTTTTTTATATTTTTTATAAACATTTTGGAGAATAAAGAAAACTATATGACTTGCTGCATTTTTAGCTACTATATTTAATTTAACGATGCTTGAAATTGAGCTGATTTTTATTTAAAAATTGATTAGCTGATGTTGAATACATGATGATAAAACAGGTATTCCGTCTGTCTGGAACTGGATCAGAGGGTGCTACTATTAGTGTCTATATCGAGCAGTGCGAGAAAGATTCATCCAAAATCAGCAGAGATTCCCAGGATGCACTTTCTCCTCTGGTAGATAGATATGTTGCAGCAAATTTTCTGCCTCGTTTATTGTCTTTGGTATTCTTGACCTTCGTATCTCTAATTGGTTATCTCTTTAATTGTCCAGGTGAAAGTTGCTCTTGGACTTTCGAAGATGGAAGAATACACCGGGCGATCTGCCCCAACTGTTATCACATAGAAGCAAAACAATTATAAGCATCATTTACAAGTGTTATGGTTGGTTGTTTTTTTGTATAACAAAAGGCTTGCCAATAAATGCAGTAGCCTACAAAGAATCTTACAAACGTGTGGCGTTAGTCATTGTACGTTGCTTCAAGTTTTGTTTGCTAAAAAAAGAGCTTTGGATGAGTGAGAACCATAAAAACGTTTTACATTTTAGTGCTTCTTGTCCTGCCATTTAAATTATAGTGAGATAGTGGAAGTGTGGGGCTTTTTGTTTTCTTGTCCTATCATTTTGATTGCCTGTTCTTTGCCGCTTACTCTTTTTTTTTTTTTGGGTTGGGCGGCGAACAGAAAAGCCGTCTTCTATTTCAATGCTGAAGGGCACAACCATGACTCGATAAAGTCTTTTTACAAACTGGATATTGTCTGTGACGTTTTATGAAACACGGATATGGACAAGTCGCTAGTTCCTTGTAAATACGGAAGCGTAGTTAATTTTAAAATTTAAGGCCATGACATGTTAAAAATATATATTACTAATTCGATGCGTAGAATTCAACGAAACCATATATAATTAGACTATGTAAAGTTCATAATACATTGATTATCTCAAAGCCAAGTATTTTGAAGCCGGGTACTTTCAACATGCTACAGCTATTTGGATGACTATATTATAAGGAAAAGAGAGCTATTATTCAAAGGAGTTTGTTGGAGAGTTGGTGAAGGCGACTTCATTTGCATTGCAGGTGACCCGTGGCTCCCTTCCTGGCCAAGCTTTCAGACCCAGCATGTCAATTATGCTTTACTTGATGAAAATTTTGCACTCTTATCAACCCACGAACACGGCTTAAGACAAAGGAAGGCGTCATGGAAGGATTTAATCCGTTTGAAGCGGCGAAAATTCTTTCTACTCCTTTATCACCTCATCCTAGAAAATGTTTTTCTAGCAATGGGGTATCAATTGACTTATAACATCAAGAATCGAGATGACCTGCCTTTGGGTCCTTCACCTTTAGTTAGCAGGGATCACTTTTTGGAATACTTTGTGGGGGCTCAAGGTTGTGCCAAGAATCATCCATCTTATGTGGAAAGTTCTCAACGATGCTCTTTTTACTAGCGCTGTTCTCAGATCTCGAAGAGTAGGAGATGGAATATGTAATCTTTGCCAATCTGCGAATGAGACGGCTTGGCATTGCTTAGTAGTGTGTGAGATTCCTAGGGCTATTTGGGAAGAGGGTGCCTATAGGTAATTCCTTTTCTTCTCTTCACTTTCGCACTTTTATGGATTTCTTTGATTGGCTAATTAAAAGGAGGAAGATCTTGATGTGATTCAGACGGTGTTTCATTCTGGAATATCTGGAAATCCCTGTGCGACTGGTTGTTTGAAGGTAAAATGGTTCATATCAATTCAATTATCGCCCAAGCTTTGGCTGAATCAGAGGAGTATATAGCAGCTTCCAAAAATACATCAACCATCACAATATGCCAGTTTTGCCTATCACTAGTACACCTCTGGATTCAGGGAATCCTTCAATTCATTATTGATGTTGTTTTTGGTGATAGAGTTGCAGTTTTAGGAGGACTATTGCGAAAATCAAAAGGAAGATCATTAGAAGTTTTCTAGAAAGCTTGAGGAGATTTTAGAGTGGTAGTTGGCGAGGCCCTTGCTATATACCATGCTATGTTCTTGGCCATTACTTGGGCATTCTTTGAGGTGGTCTTGAAATTGATTCACTTTCTATTTATCGTCATCTCTTGTGAGGAGTGAAGATCTTTCTCTAGTGGGATACATCATTGAAGATTGTCGGAAGCTTATCTCTTTTGTTTATGTTTCTTTCTCTTTTGTTAAAAGACGAGGAAATAATCGTATTCGTTTGTTAACGAAAAGAATGTCTTGATACTAGTAGAACATGTGAAATATGGTGCTTCCCCACTCTCTCATGTATTCTCACTTCCCACCCTACCATGTCTCACTTCACTCGCACTCCACCACCGCGTGTGGTTTGTCGATTTTCATTTCATTTCTTACATCCCATTACATCCATTTCAGGATGTATTAAAAATGACCAAATTTTATTCCATTCAATTAGAATAAAATTTACATTCAATTCATTCTTAGTATAATCATACAAAATATTAGAACACAATGAAAATCATTTCATTCTTGCGAACAAGCAAATCATTATATCAATATAATGTGTGGTATTGTAATTAGATCAACTTCTATTATTAGTTTTGCATAAAAGGGTTGTTAGACGTCTATTTTTGGCAAGTTAATCAATCTAGACATGATCTACAAAACAATTGTGTACATGTATCCAAACTACAAGAAACATATGAAAATCAAAGACTAGTAAAATAAGTTACAACCATAGTATATTCAATGAACTCATGGGCGTCTCTAAGCACAGGCCTATCAGGCCACGGCCTCCTATTTTGAGGTCCCGTCTTTTTATTTTTATATTTTCATAGTATGTTTAGTAAAAATAAAATTCTTAAGCTAAATTTTTAGTAAGACCTAAATATCAATACACATATTCAATTGTGTATACCAACTTACATATCATTTTTACACGGTTTCACTTTGTATACCCTAATAATAATAATAATAAGCGGTACACGGCGCCTCCAGTACGGAGGGATGCCCCACTACCAGTGTAGTATTCGGTTATATCTGTTTCCTAAATATTTGCTTATCTATCCGAGCAGCTTGGTTTAAGTGGTAAGTGATTTGAGAATATCTATGGAGGTTATCGGTTCGATTCTCATACGAGATCTTATGTTGAAAGAACTTTTGGTCAATCTTAATCACGAGTAAAGTCAATTTCTCTGACACGACCTGAGCGAACTCCGGATTAGTCAGACTAGTGAGTTCCGGATACCGGGGGCTTTAAGAAAGAAAAATAATAATTGCTTATCTATCAAAACTTCACAATTTAAGATGTACTCAAAAAAAAAAAAAAATCACACACAATTTTGCATATTACTACTTCAAACGTTGAACACTTCATCTGGAAAACGTGGGAATTAATTCATTCAACAAAATCAAATAACAACCCCCAAAAATCTATGCAGCATTTTCTCACATGAACCATATATACCATCTTAGTCCCATCACATAGCTAGATCTCATCCAAAGTTTTCTAACCCCCCAAAATATAATCCAAAGCAGAAAAATGATGAATATTTTGCAGGGATTCTGCGTTTACGCTATCACCATGACAATGGTGTCACTACTAGCAGATGGTGGATATCATCATCAACAACACAATTCCATTGTAATAACTCAGGCACCAACGGGAGGCGATTGTCAAAGCTCCATTTTCACCTTAACGGATTGCATTAAGTATCTAAGCAAAACTGGTGGGGTAACAATACCTGGTACCAAATGCTGTCATAGTTTCGAGAGGGTGCTGAAAAACAATGAACATTGCATCTGTTATGCACTGAAACAAGCTCCTTCCTTGGGCCTTGACGTCGATCTCAAGAAGGCTGCAGCTTTACCGTCTCTATGTGGTATCACCAATGCTCCTCCCATTAGTAAATGCAACCTCACTGATATTGCTGCACCTGAGCCAGCACCTTCTGAGGCTCCTCCAACAAAGAGTGGTGCCACTGCCACCCCTCCAACCACCACCTCACCACCACCGGCAACTAATACTACTCCGTCCATTCCTCCTCCGAATCCGACTGAAGCACCAGCTTCTCGAGCTCGTGAACCATCCAACATGGCTATGTTTATCATTCCCGTTTCGTTATTGTTCCTTAGTTTGGTCATACATTCAACTATTCTAAATTAGGCCTAGCCGTCTAGCTCTAGCACTTTATAGTTTATTTCGGGCATATCATTTCTTCTCTCTTTTTTTTTTTTTTTTTTGGGCACTCACTAGCTTTGCTAAGAAATGACAGTTCAGATAGTCTATTATTGCTTATGCATAAATTTCATATATTGATGATAATCTCGTAAAAATAATTAGTATTACATCATCCTAACAACTGTTGTTACCCACTTATCATCTGATCAAAAGGAAGTTGCACTACAAAATCTAAGGCTCACATTCGCCAGATTAAAATACATAACTGCCGTATGTTGAAACTTTAACTGAAACGAGTAATCTATCATTCATGACCATAACATATATAATGTACTTCTAATGAATGGAAGTTTACTTGTATCAAATGCAACCCATTGTGAGAAGTCTCTGCAAAGAAATGACAGTTTGATGCATGAAGTTTACTTGTTAGAATGTTTGAGTGGCCTTCTAGTTTAGTGATCACTAGCTATCGCTACCATATAAAATGTGTACAAATGCATAAGAAGATAGGAAAAGGGAAGGAGGAAAAAAAGATGGCAATAGGGGGGATGATGTAGTTAAGATAAGAACAAACTAATAAGTTAAATTCATGACCAATAGTGACATAAAAATATGGAAGAACAATATGTAAATACCCACATTTTTTCTTCCGGTTGATCTGCAGAATAAGCAGCAAAACAGATTTGATTATTGAAACTTCCAACTAAAATCCCAAAGAACAAGATTTGAGGCGCAATTATATACCTTCTCTCCCGTCTGGAAAACTTAGTATCATGGTGTTCAATGGTGAGGACAAGTACTTTGGAGAGAATTGGCAATGGGTTTTGCTTAAGAAGTCCCATTAAGAAAAGACGATACCTTAAAACAGGATTGCGCTCTCAGAAGAACGCGAGGAAAAGAGCTCTGTGTGAATCCTTTGCTCCATTTTAAGTGAACACCTCAAAGTTGACTTGTTTACAAGAAACTTCTAAGAATTACTCCCTATAGGTTTTTTTTTCTTTCTCGGTGTAATGGAAAAACCGTCTCTGCCCAATAATGCTCCAATCAAACCCATCCAAAACTGGACTCCATTGCTCTTAACTAAACCTTGCTGGTAAATATTTCACTGTTAGTACATGTATGCAGAAACTTATTCCACGAATCTATACCATCTAACTCCGTGACAGCTCCCTATGTGATGATCCTTTTTATCTTGGAGTTCCATAATAAAGGATACAGATCCTGCAGTATAACCCCAAAGTAAAATCTCCATTACACCACTCAAAACTTTCCAGGGACTGAATCCACTTATATAAGGAGGGCACCAATGAGTCATGCCATTCTCGGATGTTATAGAAGTGTTTGACAGAGAATACATATTTTCGTTCACCAATAGTCACCGCATGAACAAACTCCATTCTCAAAATGATGAAAGCGGTTTGTATCCCTTACTATGACTACACGTTCCGTGACCTTGGATATGAGTTTTATAGCAATATGGCAATCTTCACAAACTCTCAGATTTTTAGTAATCCTAATTGGAGTACCTGCTTCGGTATTTATGATTGCAAACACGACAGCCAGCTTCTCGCTATGAACAATTAAATGGTTTTCTTTATCCTCATCCTCCAAGTCATGCAGTGCTGTATCTGTTTCTGGGACATAACCAATCTGCTTCGCCTTCCCAATTAACATTTCTAAGTTCTCGTAGATTTCTTTCGACTGAGGATGATAACTGTCCCCAGCAAGAAAAGTGTGCACTTGGTTATTGAGCTCGACGTTGCTGATACCAGGCAGTTTCTTAATCCCTTTTTCCTTCATAATGGATCGTATAAATGTTACTTCCTTCCATCTTCCAGCCTTTGCATATATATTTGACATCAAAACATAAAATGATGACTCATTTGGAGCCATTTGTAAAAGATGATCAGCAGCAGCAAGCCCAACATCTATTTTATTGTGAACACGACAAGCGCCCAATAAAGCCCCCCAAATTCTCTCATTAGGGTCCAAAGGCGACTGTTTAACGAATTCATAAGCTTCAGAAACTCTTCCAGCACGACCAAGTAAATCAACCATGCAGGCCAAATGCTCTAAACCGGGAACAATATTGTACTTTTCGGTCATTAACTTGTAAAAATAACGACCTTCCTCCAACAGTCCGGCATGGCTGCAGGCAGAGATGATAGAAACAAAGGCAATATAGTCAGGTTTAATAACGCCTAGCATTTCGGTAAACAATGCAACAGCATTGGCACCTTGCCCGCTCTTTCCATAAGCAGAGATCATGGAAGTCCAGGATATCACGTCCTTAAATTTTATGTCGTCAAACACTTCCCTTGCCTCTTGTAAACATCCACAATTCGCGTACATATCAACTAAGGCATTTTCTACAGCCACATTTGGCCGAAGCCCTTTCCGCTCAACATACTCATGAATCCTCTTTCCCAGGTTAACAGCTGATAAATCCCCACAAGCTGGGAGAACCGTAGAAATCGTTATAGGGTCTCGTTCAATCCCATGAGCTTCCATATCACAGTAAATTTGAACAGCCTTATTAGGCATAGAATTATTAACGTAAACCGCTATCATCACATTCCATGAAATAAGAAGCTCTTTTCTCATATATTTAAACATATCTTCTATAAATAAAATGTTTTCACTAGACGTGTTAGTTACAGCAGGGAGGAGACTTGCCATTGTGCCAGCATCAGGCTTCACCCTAAAAGATTCCATTTCCTTACAAACTCGCAATGCGTCATCAAATCTATGATTTTGGGCATATCCAGCCACCAATGAATTCCAAGATACAACATCTTTGCAAGGCATTTCATCGAGAACCTGGCGAGCCTCCTCCAAACACCGGCATTTTCCATACATGTAAATCAGTCCGTTCCCAGTATATATGTTGAAATCAAGACCACTTTTCACTACTGAAGCATGAACTTGCGACCCAACCCTCAAATCCATGGACGCAGAGCATGCCTTCAGAGCAAGCGGTATTGTATACATATCATGCATATAACCACCACGTTTCATGCTCCTAAACAGAGTAAGTGCATCAAGATAAAGTTGGTTACTGACATAGCTTCTAATCATAACATTGAAAACCACCACATTTTTATAAGGCATTCCATCAAACAGTTGGCGGGCGACTTCCGGTTGCCGACAAGCAGCATATCCACGCATCAATTTGATGCTAAGCGAAACACTGGATCGTAAAATTGGATCAAGAATGATCCTACAGTGCACTCTTCTGAGTGTTGTGATCTCTGGGCAATCGTCTAAGATTTGACCATAGAGTGCAAAATTTTGAACACCTATGGCTTCAGTAGCAGACCGTTGGACTTTTGGATTGACAGTTGAAAAATGGCGGGAGTTGCTAATGGAGTGGATGGATCTTTTCATCATGAATAAATAAGTCGATGATGACTAATAAATCTTCTAACCCAACAGATTGAAACGTTTAGTTGTAACTTAAAAGGTGGTTATAAATTATTTTATAATTCATAGGAAATTCATATTAACACAATTAGATCGCTTCAAATTTAGCTTTCGCTGGCTTAAATTTATGAATCCGTCAATGATTTTAAACGATAGAATTTTAGTTATAATTTCTTCCTTAATGCCATTATGTTGTGGGTGTGGGGAGGGGGAAATTCTAAGGTGGAGACTCTCCTACGGAGAGACATCTATGTGATTTCATATAGACCACACAGTTTCATTACAGAATAAAACTGTGTGATCCAAATGAAGCCACATAGGTGACTTCTTATATGAGAGTCTTCGCCTTAGAATTTTTCGTGGGAAGGAGCAGTGGAATGTGTGATGCGATTGGTAGAAAGGAAGGTGCGCAACTTGATAAATTCGCCACCATTATCAGTAAATAAGACCTTAAAGTTGTGCTAAAGAAATTTTCAACAAGGATCTTAAATTATTGAAACAAATTATCAAGCAACAAAGATTATGTAACACTTGAAAGTTGAAACTATCTAAAGAGTAAATAGAAGCAGTTCAAAAATCAGAAAAATTGAATTCAAGGGGATGGGAAGATTGCAATGTAGAATTAGAGAATCATTAATTAACTATTAACTATTAACTAACTATATTAAAAGAGCCAATGTGTTTCCCCTCAAAAGTGTTTCTCCTTCGAGTGTTTCTCCACGATTTAATTTAATTTTTTACCATTAAATGTAAAAATAAAATAATACTAATAATTAGGCGAGAAAAAAAAAGATAACCATCAATTGACCATATTAATTTTCCCTTTTTTAACCGCCATCAATGACTAGAATTGATTACAGTGCTAATTTTATCATTATCATTAAATGTTAAAGTAAAATAACAAAAGTAAAATAACAATACTAAGTTCTCAAAAAAAATAAAAATAACAATACTAATCATTATCTCATTTTATCATTAGACAAGAACAATAAGAAATAAATAATCTATCTAATGGCTACTGTCAGGTTTTATTATCTCATTTTATCATTAAACAAGAACAATAAGAAATAAATAATCTATCTAATGGCTACCGTAAGGTTTCTTTCAATATCTGGAATCAATATTCGCGCAAGTAATACTACTAAAATTAATATAATATAATGTCTTGTTCAAATTATAACCTATTCGGCAACTGTTAGGTTTATTTCGATATATAAAATTAATATTACCGTACGGAATACTTATTAATATAATTATTAAAAAGTAACATTATTATTATAAAAAAAATCACTCATTTTCCATCCCAAAATATAAGTAATCTTGCATCTTTATATTTGTCTCATAGTTACCAATGCAACGTTTATTACCCTTTATAGTATTGTACCCCAAATTTATTATCAATCAAATCCCTTTTAATTATTTAATAAATATTGCAAAAATGATAGTTAATGGGTATTTAGACAGTTAACCTTCCACTTACATATGTAAGTTTTTGTTATTATAATGTATCACAAATCAACCCATAAAGTATCAAAACTAGGTTATCCAATACAAAATAACCCAATTGTGAACATGTCGAGTAACAAAACATGAAACAACAATCTTTTCATAAGTTTGACATCAAAAGTCAAACAAAAGGGCAAATATATGTTCATTTTTTGTTTTCCGTCATTTTTATATTTTTTTTAGCAACCAAAGAATTTATTAATCAACGTCTGCATAACATGCGGCCAAACCGTCTTTATGGGGCAAAGTGTCCCAAGAAGTAACAACATCTAAAGACAAAGCGTGTCGCGCTAGCAGATTCGCAGGTACATTGCCAGTCCGGCGAACAAAAGAAAAAGAAATAGAGGTAAAACTAGAAAGTAGAGCCAAACAGTCCTGCAGCAGCCCTGAGTAGTAATATCCTCCACAGGTTGTCGGATCCGTTGCACACATGCTAAACAATCGTTTATCACCTCTAATCGAAGCACATTCAAACGTTGTGCCTCCACCAGTGCCAAGTAAATAGCCCGGAGCTCCACAAATTCCGGCAGTCCCCCCGTCAAAGGGGTAACTCATCGTGTGCGTGATTGCCCTTGTCGGGTCCCGAAAAACAAGCCCAACACCCGCTCTATCCTCTCGTACAACGGCATCCACATTACATGGAAGAGTATATAAGATAATAGTTGTAATAGTTAATAAATATATATTGCATATATAAGATAATATTAAGATTTATAATTACTATAATATGTACTTTTCTCACTTTTAGAATACACAAAAATAAATAAAAATAATTTATATTTAAACGGTATTTGACTGTATATTAGCAATGTGACTTTAGGGTTCATTTCTCCTAGCTCATATGTGGCAACCAAATGGTGACATATTAAATTAACATTCTTTAAGAACAATTTACTAGGCATATTCATTGTCATTATAGTGGCTAATAGGGTGTAAGAATCATTTCACTATCAATAATAACTATATTTGCAGTGACAAATGACATTGTATATGTATATGTATACATGCCAGGGGCGGACCCAGCATAGGAGAGGGGGGTGCATGGACCCCACTCAATATTCCGGGCGAAGTTACTAGTATAAACCTCTAATAATATTAAAAATATGTATGTATACATTTTCAGACACTTTTCAATGTAATTATGTGTTTAGTTTAACTGGTTAAAAGCTTCATTATACACCCTAAGGTCACTGGTTCGAATCTTGGGTGATGCATGATTTTTTCACCTTTTTATTTTTAATCTGGCCCCCACTGGAAAATTTTCCTGGATCCGCCACTGATACATGCAACACCGAAAATAAATAGTCATGCATCATTGAAGTGTCTCATTGTGTTTTTTTTTAGTTATTTATATTGTATGTTGTTAAATGGACAGAGTGTTAAGGTTGAAGATAAAGATACATAAATCATGAAGAAAAATGTAGAAATTATTGTGCTAAAGGCAAAGCATCACAAGATTTGTTATGTAAAGTCATAGGTGGTTGTAGGCATTACACTGTATAATTTCAATTGATCACACTGAAAAGTCATAGGGAATTTCTTCTGTCTTACATTTACCACTCAACTGATCACTTATTAGGTGCACAATGGTGTGAAATAAACCCATTGTTATTATAGTGAATAATGAAAGTATATGTTGTCTAATCAACAAGCTGTCGTGATTAATTTTCACTTTGATAATAACTTCAAAGAGTTTTGCACGAATACAATGAATATGTACGAATCCACCAAATTGACTAGAAATACAACCTTGTGAGAGTAATGTAACTCCCCCTAAAAAACAATGTTATTCATGAGTATTCGAAAGAAAACTGCATATTATGTGACCCTAATTAAAATACCAACAACATGTTTCCAAATTATAAGAAAACCTTAGATTAACCGGAAAAAAATTAAGATACAAATATGATATAAATCACCTTGCTGTAAAAAGTACATGTTCAAGTTTATTTTATGTGAAAACATAAAAAGAAAGAGATCATTCAGTTAAACATAATCCTTTTTTTTCCTTTTGGGTAACCAAGAGCATAAGTTACAATTTACGGCAACAGTTGAAAACAACAAGAAAAACATATGCAATAAACTCTTGAATCACCTTTCATTCATTCAGGAAATCTGAAGTGAATGCATTTTCACATTATTTTCAAAATCCAGAATTGATGTGTATTTCAACAGTGCATTAATTTGATGATAGTACATAAATGACATCAAAATAAGGTACATATGGATCGTAAAAAAAGATATCGAAAAGATGAAATTTATACTGAAAGAATCATGATTTTTAAATAAATAGATATAGAGATATATGCGCTAGAATGTTATTAACGGCGTAGGGAAGAAAAATGAGAAGGATGTGTAAATTAAACGGTAAATTCAGAGTACCTTAATATCGGAAGAAATCATCAGGATCGTTTCCTACATCCATTGTTACTCGACTACGTCTCCGTTGTTCCCGTCTTGATGAGAGGATTCCGACATCTCTCTCCTTGCCTACAACCATTATGTGTTGGTTTCTTTCATATGCTTTATGATGGAGTAAAGCATTGCTTTTATAGGCGGAGAGAGGGCCGAAATCCGAATGACCTAGGATTTAGCTTTAATCTCGGCCGTCCATTGATGAGCTAAAATTTACCCTTCGAAAATATATTTATAAAGACTCGTAACTGTGGGTAAACCAACTCTCAAACCAAAGAGAGTGCCGGTCGATTGTTAGGATAATTACAGAGTGCGAGGTCGATCCCACAGGAAACGTGGTTGTGAGTACCAAAGTGAGCGTGTTTCTTAGTCTAAAGCGATCAAAGCTGTGGAATTTTTGTTACGATACTAAAGTAGATTTTATTAACGAGTCTAAAGAGAGAGAAAGAAAGTTAAACTACTAGGTTTCAAAGAGAGTAAGGAGAGAAGAAAGTTAACGAGTCTAAAGGGAGTAAGGAGAGAAGAAAGTTAACGAGTCTAAAGGGAGTAAGGAGAGAAGAAAGTTAACGAGTCTAAAGGGAGTAAGGAGAGAAGAAAGTTAAACTACTAGGTTTGAAAGGGTTTTAAAAGAGAGAATAAAGGACATAGCTGAACCATGATCAAAATAGCTAATTTCAACCCTACGGATAGACAAAACCGGGAGTGTGCATTATAACAAACGAACTCTCACATTCAATCTCACGGGTGCGTGCTCCTAATTCTGATGTTAAGATCTGAACAACTCTCCTTTAACATCCTATGTGAGGTTAATTAATTCTCTTTCTAGAAAACCGATTATCCTAACATGATTAAGTCTTTGTGAGACGCTTGATATAACCCCGTTACGAAACAAGTCCAAAATTACTCGGTCGAAGTTACTACCGATTCATACTCATCAACGTATTACACCAAACATCTTAACGCGAATGTGTCAAAGCGATAAACCGAGTTTTACCTAATCCATGGTCTACCCGAAAGACTCCGTGAAACAACTTGTCATCGTTGGCTCAAGAACCACCCGGCACTTCATAGTTCAACCCCGGGTCTAACACTAAACTACACTAATCTAGACTACCACATTCAAGTTACTATGTTGATAATAAAACACCCGATGAGCGCGGGCTGAATTCACGACCTAAAACCCGGTATGTTTTACCTCCCGATCTTAGAACCCTTTTTCCCACACCATTCTCTCTCGAACAACTCTCAAGAATGATGTGTGTGATTTTTGACCTAGGTAGCTAATCTAGCCCAAATCCGTTATAACAAGTTCTAAGACGTGAAATATGTGAGATATAACAATAAAAAGCACTACACACTCCCAATTTTATCTTCCAAAGGTTGATTTCACCAAATTTTACATGATTCAGCTATGTGACTACTTTAGCTAATCATAACAACGAAAATAACAACGAAATATAAATATATATCTAAATACATACATATATATATATAAATACTAGTATATAGATATATATGCGTATATATAGATATATATATATATATATATATATAACAAGAAAGAAAAGAAACAAAACGAAAGAAAACAAAACGGAAATAAAATAACTACAGCTATATAGATATACGTATAGATATATATAAAGATATATATAGATATAGATATATATATTATACGTATATATATATATATATATATATTTATACTAATTGCATAAAAATGAAAGAAAGCAATAAAAGAAAACGGAAAGCGAAATTATATTAATCACGATAACTAGTCGGGTTATTACACCGACATTATAACTACATATATATCTAATTTATAGGCCCCCAACAACATAAAATAAAGAAGGGAAAAGATGGAGAAAGGAGGGGAAGAAGGGGGCAAGGGAGAAGAAAGGGGCAAGGAAAATGGATGGGAATGGGGGGTATTTATATAGGAAGAGATATACATACACACACACACATATATATATATATATATATATATATATAGAAATGGGTTCATATACATACCTATTGATCCATACTTACCGTACTTACTACTAAAATAGTGCATCTGATCACTATTTTAGTGCACCTGTTATTGTTGTTTGAGTGCATCTAGTTTCCTAACAGTTTTATATAATAAACAATACTTGATTTTATACAATAACTAGGTGCACTCAAACAATAACAGGTGCACTAAAATAGTGATCGATGCAATGGTGTATGTATGTATGTATAGTATGGTATGTAGGGAACCCAACCCTATATATATATATATATATATATATATATATATATATATACAAGAGAATATGCGATGGATATGCTAAAGTTTGTTAGAAGCATGTGGGATGTAATGATGAGTCCTCACATGTCCTCACATGCACCACATGGGAGAATATAATCAAGTTGGGAGAATATCTCCACTTTTCCCGGCGTTTCTATTGCGGCGCTTATCGATAAAATAGTCATAACTTGAGTTGTAGACCTCCAATTGACGTGATTCAAAATGCGTTGGAAAGCTCATTTGAATATCTACAACTTTTATGAAGAACTCTTCCCCAGAAAATGCCTCTAAGTTGGGTAAAATGTCTGTCGAAGATATTTTACTATAGGCTATTCGATCGGACAATTGATCCGTTTGAACTTGTTAGCTTATGGCACATTCTTCCATCCATCAAAATACATATTTTTAGGCTCAAAACATGTCGTTATGTGGAATCTTGGTCAATGTATAATCCTGCAATGAACCACCAAAACACCAAACGTAAATCCGACACGACACTCCGGTTACTAAACCGGTACAAAAACTAGTAAAAACATTATATTTTATATAATACTTACTACTAACGTACTTAGATAAATCTAAGGAATTTATGACTCGAAATGACATAATAACGCTCAAAATGGTATCAGAAGTGGGGTAAATTGTTATAATAATAACAGTGAATTTTTCCCTCATCACAACCCCCCACTTAGCTTTTGGTCGTCCTCGAACAAAACAAGCGATAAAATAAAATGAATGAGGAAAAATTCATGCAAAGATAAGATAATAGGGACAACCAGACGATATAACCATTAGAATTACAACCAGGCGTTAACCTCAATATAAATGTATAACAGAGTGTGTGTGTGACAAGCCTTTTCAATTTCCACTATCCTCTCTTGAATAATTCAAGCAATACGCACAAATATCCATTCAGACAGTCCTAATGACTTTCCTAGGTATAGGCAGTAACAGTTCCACACAAAGTCCTCCCGTGTACTTATTAGGATAATCCCTAAAGCATATCATTCAGTTTATACTGGGGATAGTCAGAAGGTAACTAAGTTTTCAACCATGCTTAACCAAATTGTCATTTTTTTCCACATTTGTAGCATATGCCTTCATTCCCAAAGAATAGGGCGTTTCGTGATAACCCCCAGTGGACTACTATCATCGAGCAGTTTGCCCTCTTTCCCAAAGCAATAGGGCGTTTCGTGATAACACCCTAGCCGGACTACTATCATCAGGCGATCGGGAGCTTTTAAACCTCATAGTGATATAGGACGTTTAGTGATAACGCCTCTTGCACTCAAATCATTGGTAGCTACAACCGACATATATATAGTTCATCTTAATTTGGTATTTTTCTTTCATTCCACTTAACTTATATCCTTTCTATCACATTCAAACCTTCGGATATTCACACAAAGATAATCGTTCAAAAATTAGGTACTAAGTTCTGCAATTATCTCTAGAATAACCACTAGGATCTTTGAATGAATACAGATTTAAAATTTTAAACTCAATATCAAAGGCTTACGTGAACAATGAATTCATGTTACACAAATAAATTTGGGGTTAAAATGCACTTACGGTTCACTTTGGTTATATACATCCACATCGATCATTACATCATCAAATCCATGAAATATATACCTTATACAATTTATTTTAATCAACTCATTAATGCTCGAAAAATCAAAAACTAAGGGATTAAACACTTACGCCATTGCTAGACCAACCACGCCTCTACCCCACACTTACGAACTTGCATTATCCTTAAAGCATAATGAATGAGATAGAGATGGAGACTTAACTTATAAACTCTGCGAAAAGATGCTATCAAATCCCGTAATGACCGTGAGAAAGCACGATCCGAATCCCTATACCAAAACTTAAAACAAAGAAAACACGGACATGGTCCTCGTGCCAAGACATCGAATAGGGATATGGGAATAATAAGATAATGGCCTCATTACGTCGAAAAATTCGATAGGCAATATATATATAGCTTTAGATGAAAAAATAACCCACACGGGTAAAGCACAGAACATCTAAGAATATATGTATCACATGAGCATATATCATAGTCAAGTCAGCTATTCCTAAATTCATTTTTTATTACACACAGTTTTATTAAGGCGGGAAAACTCATCACTATACTACAACGACTAGAAATTTGAAACAGACTAGATCATGAAATGAAATGTATGAAAGAGTATTGAGTCTTTTATACCCAGATCCTCAAGGGTTCAACAACCTAAGTCCAAGAAATGATGTATTTGAATGTTTTCTTTTTTTCTCCATCGGGATTTTCGGATAACCACCTAATCGTTCCTTTTAATGACATTCAAACATTCATCCCGAGACTTGGTTGTGCTTTGTGTTCATCTTTCATACTGATTCTACATTTCATTAAGACTAGGCTTATCCAAATTATTATTATTTAACGGGTGCCTCCCGGTAGCGCTTTTGTTTAACGTCGTTTGCTCGACGGTGACTCTAAATGACTCAATCAACCAAAATCCGAACTCAAGAAGATCAATAGCTTAAGAAAAATTAACAATCACGAGAACCATTGAAATTGTATTGTCTAGAAACGTACCTCGTTTGGCCTCGATGTTATCTCCTCCCACCAGGAGAATCTTCTTTTATCACCTGTCGAACCATCTTCTTTTGAAAATCACCATAAAGCTCATCCATTGGGAGTATATGAATCGAATCATGAAAAATTCATCCTCACAGAGTGGGCGAATATAGTAATCCGGGACCGTCATATCAACTATCACCAACTTTCCAGGTGGCTTTACCGAAGATGGCCGATCAATCTCTTGCTCTCTCTAACTCAAATCTCATTATAGAAAATCAATCCTCAACCTTTTTCTCAACTTTGAACTTCTTCGGTGATAACATCATCATCCTTAACCACCTCACATGTCTCTGCCTCTTTCACATACCTCACTAATTCAATCAATTTCCCACCTTGTCTTGAAGATTTCTTATGGCGGCGTCGATTTCTATCGAACTCTTGCATATCCTTCTTTAATTGAATCAAATTCTCGTCCAAAAGAGTAATCTGCTCCATTTGAATGTCGGTGAGGTCTTCTTGTGGCGGGGAAAAGCGATCATACTTGACTTTGATTCATTGGAGGTGAGTAGTAGTCCTCTTGCCATTCCGACACAGTCGGTCGTGGTTGAATCTCAGTGAAGCTATCAACGTCTTTGAGTATGAACACCATAATCTGATAAGCACTAGGGTTCGGATAACCTCATAATATTGTGGTTCATAACTTTCGAATAACCATAATTACGATCCGGGTATGCACTGGGCAATTATAGGACCAAGAACCTTGGTTATTCCGCCGTTGATCTTGAGGCTCGGATACCTGACTGTTGTTGATAAGGTTGGTAGAGGTATTGTTGTTCAGGTGAGTGGTATTGATTGAAAAATTCATCCATTTAAGCTCAAACTGCAAGATCTCAGAAAACAACAAGAAAACAATAAATTTTTTCTTTTATTTTCTTTTTATTTTTTATTTTTATATGGTAGCCGAAGGCCCTAAGCCCCGAGTTCAAAATTTGGACTTACAAGATATCAACCTAATATAACAACCCCGTAAAGAGATTGGGTTAAGTACCAAAGTCGTATTCAAACCGAGTTCAGGACAATCTCACTTCAGCATCCCAAGACTCTTATCGAAAAATAAAATAAAGATAATAAAAACCTAGGCCCAAGCCTTCGGTTCACTTACAAGATATCACAAATAGCACACTTGTTCCCCGGCAACGGCGCCAATTTTGATGAGCTAAAATTTACCCTTCGAAAATATATTTATAAAGACTCGTAACTGTGGGTAAACCAACTCTCTAACCAGCAGAGTACCGGGTCAGATTGTTAGGATAGCTACATGAGTGCAGAGGTCGATCCCACAGGAAACGTGGTTGTGAGTACCAAAGTGAGCGTGTTTCTTAGTCTAAAGCGATCAAAGCGTGGAATTTTTGTTACGATACTAAAGTAGATTTTATTAACGAGTCTAAAGAGAGAGAAGAGAGAAAGAAAGTTAAACTACTAGGTTTCAAAGAGAGTAAGGAGAGAAGAAAGTTAACGAGTCTAAAGGGAGTAAGGAGAGAAGAAAGTTAACGAGTCTAAAGGGAGTAAGGAGAGAAGAAAGTTAACGAGTCTAAAGGGAGTAAGGAGAGAAGAAAGTTAAACTACTAGGTTTGAAAGGGTTTTAAAGAGAGAATAAAGGACATAGCTGAACCATGATCAAAATAGCTAATTTCAACCCTACGGATAGACAAAACCGGGAGTGTGCATTATAACAAACGAACTCTCACATTCAATCTCACGGGTGCGTGCTCCTAATTCTGATGTTAAGATCTGAACAACTCTCCTTTAACATCCTATGTGAGGTTAATTAATTCTCTTTTAGAAAACCGATTATCCTAACATGATTAAGTCTTTGTGAGGCGCTTGATATAACCTCGAATTCACGAAACAAGTCCAAAATTACTCGGTCGAAGTTACTACCGATTCATACTCATCAACGTATTACACACCAAACATCTTAACGCTGAATGTGTCAAAGCGATAAACCAAGTTTTACCTAATCCATGGTCTACCCGAAAGACTCCGTGAAACAACTTGTCATCGTTGGCTCAAGAACCACCCGGCACTTCATAGTTCAACCCCTGGTCTAACACTAAACTACACTAATCTAGACTACCACATTCAAGTTACTATGTTGATAATAAAACACCGATGAGCGCTGGCCCGAATTCACGACCTAAAACCCGGTATGTTTTACCTCCCGATCTTAGAACCCTTTTTCCCACACCATTCTCTCTGAACAACTCTCAAGAATGATGTGTGTGATTTTTGACCTAGGTAGCTAATCTAGCCCAAATCCGTTATAACAAGTTCTAAGACGTGAAATATGTGAGATATAACAATAAAAAGCACTACACACTCCCAATTTTATCTTCCAAAGGTTGATTTCACCAAATTTTACATGATTCAGCTATGTGACTACTTTAGCTAATCATAACAACGAAAATAACAACGAAATATAAATATATATCTAAATACATACATATATATATATATATAAATACTAGTATATAGATATATATATGTATATATAGATATATATATATATATATATATATATAACAAGAAAGAAAAGAAACAAAACGAAAGAAAACAAAACGGAAATAAAATAACTACACAATTTATATAGATATACGTATAGATATATATAAAGATATATATAGATATAGATATATATATTATATGTATATATATATATATATATATATATATATATTTATACTAATTGCATAAAAATGAAAGAAAGCAATAAAAGAAAACGGAAACGAAATTATATTAATATTTATAACTAGTCGGGTTATTACACCGACATTATAACTACATATATATCTAATTTATAGGCCCCCAACAACATAAAATAAAGAAGGAAAAAGATGGAGAAAGGAGGGGAAGAAGGGGCAAGGGAGAAGAAAGGGGCAAGGAAAATGGATGGGAATGGGGGTATTTATATAGGAAGAGATATACATACACACACATATATATATATATATATATATATATATATATATATATATATATATATATATATATATATATATACATATACAAGAGAATATGCGATGGATATGCTAAAGTTTGTTAGAAGCATGTGGGATGTAATGATGAGTCCTCACATGTCCTCACATGTCCTCACATGCACTACATGGGAGAATATAATCAAGTTGGGAGAATATCTCCACTTTTCCCGGCGTTTCTATTGCGGCGCTTATCGATAAAATAGTCATAACTTGAGTTCTAGACCTCCAATTGACGTGATTCAAAATGCGTTGGAAAGCTCATTTGAATATCTACAACTTTTATGAAGAACTCTTCCCAATAAAATGCCTCTAAGTTGGGTAAAATGTCTGTCGAAGATATTTTACTGTAGAAAGCGTCAGAGACAATTGATCCGTTTGAACTTGTTAGCTTATGGCACATTCTTCCATCCATCAAAATACATATTTTTAGGCTCAAAACATGTCGTTACGTGGAATCTTGGTCAATGTATAATCCTGCAATGAACCACCAAAACACCAAACGTAAATCCGACACGACACTCCGGTTACTAAACCGGTACAAAAACTAGTAAAAACATTATATTTTATATAATACTTACTACTAACGTACTTAGATAAATCTAAGGAATTTATGACTCGAAATGACATAATAACGCTCAAAATGGTATCAGAAGTGGGGTAAATTGTTATAATAATAACAGTGAATTTTTCCCTCATCATCCATCAAAGCCGAGTTTTAATCGGATTAAAAATCCTTTTAAATAACCAATAATTAATAAACAACATATTTCCTAGGGAAAACGAATTTCCTATAAGACCACTATTATGGGGAAGAAAATTACACGAGATCAATTAATGACCGACATAATTTTTCTTACATTCTCCCACTTGGTCGATAGGAATATTCATTAATGTTTTCCTTAAGGATCATAAGGCGCACGTTATATGCTAAACATTTCCTTTAGTCGGTTAGCGTAAGTGTCATCATTAATCTAGCTGTCAATGGGAGTCATAGCGGTTACACATCATTCTGCAACATGCTCCCTTCTATGTACCACAACATTGACAACCGTCTTAACTAGACCATAAGCGGAGATTACATAAACGGTCCCGTTATGTCTTTGCAAGAGACAATTTCTGTTTTAATAATTCCATTCGTAAGGTGTGTACACAAAGGAAAACAAAAAACAATAATGATGTAGAAAAGTGACATTAAGAGCTCAACAAATGTCAAACGTAAGTACAAAATAATTGGCAGAACACGATAATTGGGAGCTATCCTCAAGACCTATGCTTTCAGTGTCTCTCTGTTATGTCTTGGTGGTAGTCCTTTCGTAAATATGTCTGCAACCATAAGATTTGTCAATATATGTTCAATGACAAACAAATTTCTTCTAACATCTTGCTTGATAATAGATATTTAAGGTCCATGTGTGTTTGGTCCCTTAGATATCATGTCATGCTAGAGGATCCATGTCCCCTATATTGCGACCTCATAACATGCCACGCACTCTACTTTCATGGTGGATGAGTATGGCAACTATGACTTCGGCTTTTACGTGATACGGCACCTCCGTTTAGAAGATACACATAGCCAAGAGTACAAAGTCCGTGTGTCGGTTTATCCTCCAAAATCCGAAATCGAATAACCAGTCACTGTGGGTGTCCGATTTTCGATTATGTGAGCATGTAATTCCTGTTCCTTTAAGTATCTCGATTACTTTCTTAGCGACTTTCCAGTGAGACATTCTTGGATTGCTTTGAAATGTACCCATCATGCCAACAACATGACTAATGTCGGTCTTGTACAAACTCAGTACATACCAGTAAACTCTCTACAAGAGAAGCATAAGGATGTTTTCCATTTCTTTATGTTCCAACTCATTACGTGGAATAATATTAGAACAATAATGGAAGAACATGTCATCATGCCAAATCTTCCCAAAACTTTATCAATATAGGCTTTTGAGACAATCCTAAATATTAAGTGCCCAGTCACGGAATATTTTTATCCCTAACACATAGGAAGCCCCGCTTAATTCTTTCATTTCAAAGTTCTTGAAGAGATCGGCCTTGGTTTCACATAATACACCAAGATCACTTCTGGCCAATGATAGATCACCAATATCTGAGAATCAAAAATATGAACACACTCCCACCGATCTTGAGGTATATGCAAGGGTCGATTGTGTTCTCATTGAAACCAAACAGTAATGGTTTCATGTAACTTTAAGTACCGTTACCTCGAAGCTTGTTTCAGTCCATATATTGATTTCTTAAGCTTGCAGACCATGTATTCATGACCATCAACAATGAAATCTTTAGGCTGACGCATACATACTTTTTCTTTCAAGTCTACATCCAGAAAGACTGTTTTCACATCCACCTATTGTAACTCGAGATCATAATGAGCTACTAGTTCCATGATAATTCTAAAGGAGTCTATCCTAGACACAAGGGAAATGTCTCTTTATAATCAATGCCTTCTTTCTGATTGAAACCTTTGGCAACAAGACAGTTTTATATCATTCAATATTACCATTACAGTCATGCTTAGTCTTGAAGACCCATTTAAAGCCAACTGGTTTGTGTCCTGAAGGTAGTTGAACGACTTCCCATACTTGATTATCATCCATAGATTTCAATTCATCTTTCATGGCATCAATCCACTTACTAGAATTAACTTCCTTAATATAGCTTGTGAAAACGAAACCGGATCTTTACTTGTCCCTTGTTCATATTCTACTTGATAAATCATGTAATCATCAGGAATAGCAGATCTCGTTTGTATTTGAGATCTTCTTAATGCTGGTCCTTTGGTGCTTCATTACTATTTTCATTGGCGATGATCTCATCATGGAGTTGTTGATCATTTATTGGATTTTCTTCATTGTTCAACGGTTCAACAATGGAGAGATTCCCAATACTTTTCGGAATAGGGTTAAAAGGGACGGGTACCCTTATTTCCTTTATGATCACATCACTAATTTTATCACTCCCACTGATTTCGCCATTCTAATAGAATATAGCATTATCGGTTTCAACAATTCTCATAATATGGTTAGTACAATAAAACTTATATCCTTTGGATTTTTCTGGGTAACCTTGAAGTAACCACTAACGTTTCTAAATCCAATTTCTTTACTTGTGGATTGTAAATTCTAGCCTCAGCTGGACATCCCCATATTTGGAGATACTTCAAATTAGGTTTCCACCCTTTCCACCGTTCAAAAGGTGTCTTCGGAACTGCCTTACTGGGAACCTTATTTGCAATATAAACAGCTGCCCGTAAAGCATCCATCCACAATGATATAGGCAAGTCAGTATGACTCATCATAGATCTAACCATTTTCATATACGTACGATTATGCCTTTCTACTACACCATTCCGCCATGGGGATCCAGGCGTTGTGTATTGAGCAATGATTCCAGCTTTTGGAGAATTTTTGCAAAAGGTCCAGGATGTTGTCCTGTTTCGTCATACCTTCCATAAAATTCACCACCTCTATCCGACCTTATGATTTTCACTTTTCTATCTTGTTGTCTCTCGACTTCAGTTATGAACATTTGTAAAGTGTCCACAAATTGAGATTTGTCATGCAACAAGTATGCATAACAATAACGTGAATAATCATCGATAAGGGTGATGAAATACTTTTCTCCTCCAAAGGTGGGATCATCAAAGGTCCACAAACGTCTATATGTATCATTTCAAGAAGCTGGGTACTTCTTGTGGCTAAATTGAGATACAAAATATTTAATGATGCTAATTTAAACAACACTTACATAAGAGTAGAGTATAGACAAGAAAATAAGGTGCTCCTGTGGGTAGTCACAATAAATTCTTCTCATAATGTCGTGATACTCACACATAATTGAGTGATAATTTTGTAAAGAAGACGAACAAGATATCTGTGGATATGATGACGTGGTCAATCAGGTTATAATATACTCGACCACCATAAACCAATACTAGCAAGAGGACTAGGCCCATCGTAGTATAGCTATAGTGAATCAAGGTCGATCCCACAGGGAACCAATTGTGGATCATCTTATATACAAACAATTAATTAAACATGTCAAGGAAATAGAGGCGGTCTACGACCAACATAAGACAAGAAAGGTAAAGACACGACTCGACACAACGTAATTAACCTCCCCAATTTATAGTCTTTATCGTTTGGACCTAGATAATTTATATAATAAAGCCGAACTTATTAACGGCAATCCATTTGTATCTATCTTAGATTGGCTACGGAGTCATCCTCTTTAACTTGACTTAGCACCGGTAAGTCACTAAATCAACGTGGTATTGTTACGTGACTTCGCCTTTTGGTGCCTCCATCTCATATAACTCACACGCTTACGACTCTAAGGATGCCGATATTAACCGTACACCTCGTCCAGGCAACATTCCTATGGTTAGGCGTACTTATACTTCCTAAACGATTACTCAAGCTCTCGTCCAACTAGCAATTACCAAGTTATAGTCTCATGCTAATCTACGACGTACGTATAAGCAGGTGCATGCAATCCCCAAATATAAACCTAACTAGATATTCTTTGAGCGTCCGTGAAGATCAATTCATAAGCCTACCTAAGAGTTTTATATTGGTATTTCCTTTTTACACGTTTTAATTAAACTAAGCGAGTAACGTAGCCATAGCCATACCTACTGAGATAATAAATTCTATTAAGTTAACCTAACCATAAAGACGTGGCTATTTAACGGATAAAACAGGGCTCGGTCGACCGAATAGTGGGCTCGATCGACCGAATGGTCTTTTTCCCCAGTTACATCCCCGAGCGTATCTCTCGGCGTTTCATCGCATTACACAACGGATTAAACAATAATTAAGTAAAGCATTCATATAAACTAACATAGATACACATTAATTAAACAATGCAGATTCATGGATAGAAACTAAGTATATGACGTAGGTTATGGGATCCTCATAGACAAGGCTTCGCCACATCCATAACGACATAACCTAGATCTACATCATCTAGCTATGAATTAACTAACTCAAACAATAAAGCATAATTGGGGGGATTAATTACTTAAAAGAAAAGAAACAGAAAATAAAGGCTTACATAATCGCAGCCTTTAAATTGCTGGAAACCTTCCCATTATTCTACATTGTATCAAAGAGTGATTTTATTGAATGATATTCTAAGGTATTCAAGGTGTGTATTACAATTCTCGTAGCTGCTTGCTTATATAGAGGTTTTTGCCGACTTAGGGTGGTTCTAGAAGATAAGCACAATTAAAGCCGAAAACCGACCCAAACCCGAGGCTCGGTCAACCGAGAGGTGACACTCGGTCGACCGAAGCATCAGGCTCGGTCGACCGAACCTAACTTTTCACGCGTCAATCGTTTTTCTCGTCTATCTTGTTCCCCACTGCACGCTTTCGTGTTGATCTGATTAATCTCTCATTTATCTCTTGATTAATGCTCCGATTTTCTTCCTTCTTTATCTTGATATAATTGATTGAATGACATTAATCCTCTCGATTTGTTGTGATCTGCAAAATCAATAATTATCGCACAATAAATCGGCTTTAAATAATAAAAACGGCTAAATACCAAATATCATATTAATAATCACTTAACATTAAATAATAAATATAAACATGTGATTTAATATGAAATATATATTATTAATCTCGATTTAAGGATAATGTTGATGACATTTACGGGTATAATTTGACCGTCATCAACTACCCCCCACTTAGACTTTGATCGTCCCGAACAAAGCATCAATAAGTCATTTCCCAAGACAACATTTCCCATGGTCAGTCATACTTACGCAAGAAGCTCAAGTCAACTCATACTAGTCATGCTCATAAGATATCCATTATTCACTACTCACTATGAATCAGTGATGTGTGCATGTGCATTTAGTTTTATATATTCAGTAGCAAGATTAGAGTTTATGCTAACCCATAATCTCAACCTACCAACCTCGGCATTCATACTTCTTATGCCTCATGATGGTTAGAGCACTAGAACAATAATCAAGAGCGTATCTATAGGGTTTTGGACTTGGAGACCGAGTACTACTCAAAGCCTCTTAAAGAGTTGAATATTCTTTTCATATCTTCATATTTTTCAAATACTATCAATCTCAAGGAAGAAAACTTTTAAAGTATCCCTATCTTAGATCAAATATAGCATTGAATATTACCACAAGCGCAAGGCTACTTTGGTAATTTACTACAAGCCCAATGTCTAACATTTTGCTAAAACACAGTGCGTCTCAAGCTTATTACTCCGCTTTAATGGCTAAAAGATAAGAATGCATCAATGAGATAGATATTGATACTAAGTTTACATAACCAATCATCTACGCAATGTACACAATAATTTCTTGATTATTATGATTTGCTCGGTATAACTCGATTCATAATTTTTGTAATTGAATAATAAATAACTACTCATAACAACCAAAGCATGAATATCCTTAATTTTACTTAACATAAGTATAAAATGATCACGTACTTATGAAACTTGGTTCCTTTCCTATCAATTCTTAGCTAGAACTCACAATTCTAAAGTGCACGAGATATATAATATGGTATTTATTAAATTTTTTTCAATCATGTGCCGTTTCATTCAATTTTCAATTATAACATAACATGGCTAAGTCTCCTACCCCCACTTAAACGTGGCATTGTCCTCAATGACAAAAATAAATGAGAATTTAAGAAAAGACTTAGCTCTGAAACGGCTCTCAAGTAAAGGAAAAGATCGGAGTAAATTTCAAAGACGTTGTGGAGAAGCAAGTGAAAACTCAGTATAAGCGAGACAAACTCCACGAAACCGTAAAATACCATGTCTATGGAAGTTATAGAATAATGTGGCGATAATGAGGTATAAATACCTAAAAACAATTTAAGCCACTTTATTTTATACAACCAATGACAAGAAACCAAAAAGAAAAATACTAAATAGAAAGAAAATAAACAAGCAACTAAAGATGGTAGGCTTCATCTACAACCCCACCGCCTAAATATTCTTAAAACCGGGTGGAGAAGACAAAGACCAAAAGCATTACCCGGCGTGGGAAAACACGAGGGGTGACTCGATCGAAAAGGTATTCAATCCAGAAAAGAGAAACTTAGTAAGGTATAACAGATTGAATGCGACCCATTGGCTAAAAATAAAATCAAATACTTAGCGCAGAAACTTCTCGCTTGCATTGGATATCAACAAATTAGGGAGATGTAGCTACTCCTCGAAATTACTAATAACCCAATGTATCACGTAAAAGTCATAACCGTCATCAACAAGGTCGGATCGGTGAGATAGTTCAGAACAAAACTTATCATCTAGAAATGCCGGAATAGACGGAAAAAATGTGAAATTTAAAACTTCCGGTAAAAAGATAAGTTGTACTTTGATCGAACCAAAAACCTTTAAAATCTAGCTAGGGTCAGAGCTACACTTACCTCAACTAGGATCATGAAAATCAAAATGATAAAAGATAATCATTAAAGCTTAGCAATATTTCAAATTCCGCAACACATAGGTATTGTGTAAACAAAATGGAGGTTGAGAATGTGATGGGTTTAGAAAAAGATACACATAAGGATGGGAAGAAAAGATAAAGGTTGGGTAAGAAATTGTGTTTATGGGTGGGTTGAAAATGGTTAAGGCATTGAGATTGGGTGGGAGGGTGAAACGGATGGAAAGAAAGAGAGCGATGAAAGAATGGATAGAAATGTGAACTGAGCTTGTTGGGGCGGATTGGTGAGAGGATCGAAAAGGTTGAAGGGTGAAAAGGTATAAATGAAAGGATAAGGGTAGTTCTGAGAATGAATTGCGCACCACTTTGAATTTCACTTGGATCACCATTCTAAAAGATTTTGGAAGTTGACCAAAATTGTTCTTGTTCACACCAATCTTTCTCTGTTACATTTTCAATAATTCTCAAGCTCTCTTAATGCTTCCATCTTAAGGTTGTTTGCTAAATTTCCTTTTCTTTAGCAATTTCTTGACTCTCCTACGGAACTCTATTTCACGTGGCCTATATTGAGTAAAAAAGTTTTGCACATCCTTAGCCCAATGGCCATCGGAACACGGCAAAATAAAAAACCTCAACATATGTCACGTTACTTTTATTTGACTCAAAGAAAACAAAACCTAAAATCCTAAAAAGAAATCCTAAGGGTTTTAAAGAAGTAGTTCTGAGTTTAGAGTCCTCAGCTCAACTTTCCAAAAGTTATCCTTGTCAATTATCATTCTTGGATCGCCAGACTTTGACCTTTCTGAGCACTATAAGAGGTGGGTTTGTTGCTTTTATGATTAATACCCTTCCTTGGTTGTGAGACCTAGGAAACGACATTTATCCATACCATTTATCCAAAGCTCTTACCTCGGCTCGTTTTAGGAATTAGTGAATTCTAAGAAACTCGGTTAAAATTACGGTTTTGGCCTTGACAATAAGAAACGATGAATCAAAGTACTCCGAATAAGGTCGGTTATGTAGGCAAGCTCGCCGTCTTATTCGTTGGAACATATGTGATGATTCAGGCCAATCCGTCAAGATTAAGCCCGTTTAGCCCGAAGCTTATCGGCTATGCTAAGTCTTGTCGAATCACATGTAACGTACATCACACGTGGAGGGAGTCGATTGAGCGAAGCTCTCGGTTAAACTCGCCACCATGGTTAAACCATTTCGAACCTATGTACAAAGATTCTTGATTTCTAAATTGTCACCCAAAGCGTAATCTCGTTTTTGTTTAAGGTGGGTTCACCGAGAAGCCATCACCATAAACATCAACGAAAGCCGAAGATTGCGTTCTTTCAAAACTCAACGTCTTCTTAAGATTGTGAATGCTTAAACTACACAATTTCTTGCTCCCATGGCCAGTAGAAGCAATTTCATGCATAGGACCATGAGATTTTAACAGAACTACGAGGAACTCTTTATTCACTGCGCTCCCTTCAACCTTGATTTTTCCCTACAACCTCTAGATGAGATAGATTTGGGGGCAGAACCTTCCACACTAATAAAATTATTCTTACAAACCAACTCCGGGCTAAGATTCTTACTAAGATTCATGTATAGGCTAACTTATGCTCAAAAAACCAAAAGGTAATAAAACATAAGCAAAAAAAAGGGTAGTACCTTGCCTTCAACATTGTACCACGAAGAATTTAAGCCTTTAAAATTTTTTCGGAGCCATCTTGGTGCTTTAAAGGTATTTCTTCCATTTATTTTCCCATCTTAGATTCGTAGCTCCACATGTTTCTTTGGGTTATTTTCTCACGCCCACGAAAAATTATCGACTCGAAATATTGCTTCCTGGTTTCGCAAGCGGAAGAAAAACAAAAACAAACAGACCGTGGATCGATTTTAACATGGTTTCCCATGTTTGCTCCGGACCTCTGGGATTAAACATCTGAGGATAAACAGACACGCCGAAATTCCGGACTTCAAAACACAAATCGAAAACCATGTAGACAGAACAAAACAAAACAAAACAAAAATTTTATAAGTGCTCGGTCGACCGAATGAGGTTTCTCGGTCGACCGAATAATTTTTTTTTTTTTTTTTTTTTTTTTTTTGGAATTTTCAGACGAGCGATAAACGAGAGGGACTCAAAGCGTAAAACCGACACTAAAACAGAAAAACTTCGACATGAATAAGAAAATTATTTATATATAAAATTGACCGTTGGTTCCCCGGCAACGGCGCCAAAAACTTGATGACGTGGTCAATCAGGTTATAATATACTCGACCACCATAAACCAATACTAGCAAGAGGACTAGGCCCATCGTAGTATAGCTATAGTGAATCAAGGTCGATCCCACAGGGAACCAATTGTGGATCATCTTATATACAAACAATTAATTAAACATGTCAAGGAAATAGAGGGTCTCTACGACCAACATAAGACAAGAAAGGTAAAGACACGACTCGACACAACGTAATTAACCTCCCCAATTATAGTCTTTATCGTTTGGACCTAGATAATTTATATAATAAACTGAACTTATTAACTGGCAATCCATTTGTATCTATCTTAGATTGGCTACGGGAGTCATCCTCTTTAACTTGACTTAGCACCGGTAAGTCACTAAATCACTGTGGTATTGTTACGTGACTTCGCCTTTTGGTGCCTCCATCTCATATAACTCACACGCTTACGACTCTAAGGATGCCGATATTAACCGTACACCTCGTCTAGGCAACATTCCTATGGTTAGGCGTACTTATACTTCCTAAACGATCACTCAAGCTCTCGTCCAACTAGCAATTACCAAGTTATAGTCTCATGCTAATCTACGACGTACGTATAAGCAGGTGCATGCAATCCCCAAATATAAACCTACCTAGATATTGCTGAACGTCCGTGAAGATCAATTCATAAGCCTACCTAAGAGTTTTATATTGGTATTTCCTTTTTACACGTTTTAATTAAACTAAGCGAGTAACGTAGCCATAGCCATACCTACTGAGATAATAAATTCTATTAAGTTAACCTAACCATAAAGACGTGGCTATTTAACGGATAAAACAGGCTCGATCGACCGAATAGTGGGGCTCGGTCGACCGAATGGTCTTTTCCCCAGATTACATCCTGAGCGTATCTCTCGGCGTTTCATCGCATACAACGGATTAAACGATGAATTCGTAAAGCATTCATATAAACTAACATAGATACACATTAATTAAACAATGCAGATTCATGGATAGAAACTAAGTATATGACGTAGGTTATGGGATCCTCATAGACAAGGCTTCGCCACATCCATAACGACATAACCTAGATCTACATCATCTAGCTATGAATTAACTAACTCAAACAATAAAGCATAATTGGGGGATTAATTACTTAAAAGAAAAGCAATGAAAATAAAAACTTACATAATCGCAACCTTTAAATTGTTGAAAACCTTCCCATTATTCTACATTGTATCAAAGAGTGATTTTATTGAATGATATTCTAAGGTATTCAAGGTGTGTATTACAATTCTCGTAGTCGCTTGCTTATATATAGGTTTTTGCCGACTTAGGGTGGTTCTAGAAGATAAGCACAATTAAAGCGAAAACCGACCCAAACCCGAGGCTCGGTCAACCGAGAGGTGACACTCGATCGACAAGCATCGAGCTCGGTCGACCGAACCTAACTTTTCACGCGTCAATCGTTTTTCTCGTCTATCTTGTTCCCCATCGCACGCTTTCGTGTTGATCTGATTAATCTCTCATTTATCTCTTGATTAATGCTCCGATTTTCTTCCTTCTTTATCTTGATATAATTGATTGAATGACATTAATCCTCTCGATTTGTTGTGATCTGCAAAATCAATAATTATCGCACAATAAATCGGCTTTAAATAATAAAACGGCTAAATACCAAATATCATATTAATAATCACTTAACATTAAATAATAAATATAAACATGTGATTTAATATGAAATATATATTATTAATCTCGATTTAAGGATAATGTTGATGACATTTACGGGTATAATTTGACCGTCATCAGGATATCCTTGACCTTCATAATATACACTCTATAATTCTTTATGTTGTAATGATAAGATGAGTTTTCAGCGAAGGTGGTATTAGGATAAGTTTAATAAAAAAGGGCTACACTTAAAAGCTAACAACTTAATACAACATAAAAGTTGCTTATACCAACTAACTAGGGTCAAATACCAATGAATCCTTAATTTGACATATCCCTTAATTTGAACCATTTGTCAATTTAACTGAATATCAATAAAATTTTCAATCACTTCACATAATGTGATAAAACATTCATGCATCATCATGTTAGGCTGCTGTGGCAATACCCAACATTTGACACCATTGACATTCAAGTATTGGCAATCATACATAGGTCAACTAAACCTTATGTTGACATAAACACTTGCAATGTAATGTAATACTTAAATATGGTTCAAGTATACATGTCTATTGCCTTACTAAACTTATGAAATAAATATGTCACGAACTAATCACTAAACATAATGTGAATAGTCTATATATGTCAAGAATTTGAGCTGCTGTGGCAATACTCTAAACTTGACACAATTATAAGACATATTTCTAATATTTGCGAAATTCAATAATTTAAAGGCCAAAACTTTATGATATGTCAAAACTTTTATATGAACCAAATATCAACAAAAATTTATAATTTGCACTTTAATGATATTCAGTTACTTTATCAATATGTGACTTTGTTGCTTCGGATATCATAACTTAATCATTAACAATAAATGATTTAACACATAATATGTGACAACTAATATTCAAAAGAATTAATAGACCTTCAAAGTTATCACAAAAGTATGTACACACTAAGTACACAAATAGAAAGTAAAAGCATAAATAAACTGCTATTATAAAAGGGAGCAACATCATTAGTCATATATTATTTATCACTTAATGTGTTAAATCATCATTTATATAAGGAGGGACCAAACCTATAATCTTTGTTATTCGATTTATGAATAATTCTATATATGATGCTGGTTGCTTTCATTCTGTGAAAATCCATGCTCCGATACCACATGTAAATTAAACGGTAAATTCAGAGTACCTTAATATCGGAAGAAATCATCAGGATCGTTTCCTACATCCATTGTTACTCGACTACGTCTCCGTTGTTCCCGTCTTGATGAGAGGATTCCGACATCTCTCTCCTTGCCTACAACCATTATGTGTTGGTTTCTTTCATATGCTTTATGATGGAGTAAAGCATTGCTTTTATAGGCGAAGAGAGGGCCGAAATCTGAATGACCTAGGATTTAGCTTTAATCTCGGCCGTCCATCAAAGCCGAGTTTTAATCGGATTAAAAATCCTTTTAAATAACCAATAATTAATAAACAGCATATTTCCTAGGGAAAACGAATTTCCTATAAGACCACTATTATGGGGAAGAAAATTACACGAGATCAATTAATGACCGACATAATTTTTCTTACAGGATGTAGAAGAAAGAATACAATTCGAGAATAAGGAGTTAATAGAGTGTAAGGGTGATTTAATCAAAACATAATGCACTATGTCCTAAATGTCTTAAAGGATATACAAGTTTTAATTAGTCCCAGTCAAAAAAAAAGTGTTAATTAGTCCATAAATACTACAATTACATTAAAACTATTATATAATAATTTTCCCATTACATATCTGGTATCGACTTTTTAATTGCAAATCTCATCTATCCAATCAAGATAAGAACAATCTTACATATGAGATGGAGTCTAAGTGCATATTAGAATCCACTATAATTTTTTTTTTTTTTTTTTTTTTTTCCGAAAGGAGGGGGTGGGGGGATTCGAACCCGGGTCTCCACCACCGGAGCCCGGGTCTTTACCACTAGGGTAATGGGCCTTGCCCCACTATAAAATTATTTAAAAAAACAAAATAGACTTCCGTTTATACTATTATTCATAATTAATCAAAGTTGATATATGTATATGTGTATGTATAAATAAATAAATATATATGCATATATATATATACACACACACATAAATATAAGAAGATAAAAGAATTTTTTATCATTCTTTTTACGAATGTTTTGGACGTAGAAATAAATCTAGCTTGTCTGAAAGTGAAATTGTTAGTATGTTTTCCTATGAGATATTTCACCATGTTTTATTACGAAAGTCTTGAATTTATTAACTAAACTTTTGTTACAAATAAATATTGATCATAATTATTTTTTATCCACTTTAGAGAACTTGCAGTAGATTGCGTAGATCCTTTAATAACTCTAATTTAGAGATTCAATAGCAAAAATATGGCTGCAAAGAAATACTTTATTTTTTATCAGAAATATAGATTCTGTAAAATTTCTTTTATATTTACCGTATAATGTATTCATCCGGATTCGTAAGTTTTCCTTTATATCTACCGCATTATATAAAATAGAAAATCATATGCATTTCTTCTTGATAGAGATTCTCAAAAGCTAAAAAATGTGTTTAAAATTGTAAAATATATAATTTGTTAAGATGATCCGATACTTAATGCTTTTAAAGAGACTAAAACTACACAAGAAAAATATGACATTGTTAATGACACCACAATCAATCTACCGTTGTTTAGTTTGACTTCTCTAGAGTGGAAATTATGCACAAAATTCGACTGTGGAGGGGTTGAAAACAAATTTCGACCTATGTAAAATCGAAATATGCACGAAAGTGTGCCGCTCGAGGTTATGGTGCCATTAAAAATGCCCAAAAAAATAAATTAGAAATCAACCATATTCAACATGAATGATATGTAGTAGTACATGTTTATTATTTCACAACTTAAAAGAAATTCTATCAACTTCTTAAAAAGTAAATTCGAAATTTATTTTATAATGCACATCGATCATTATTCAACTTGATGTAAAATATTGACATATGTATTGAAATAAAATTTTGAGTTTTAGATACATGAAATATAATCCATATAGGTAAATTTAAATTATGCATGGTATTCAACCTTCAAAGTCAAAGTTGAGAGTAAACAATAAGATGTAGCTAAATAAACACATTATCGTCCAAGGTTTGACAATTTGCACCGAGTTAGGTGATCAATGACAATTATAAAAATTGTCAATATTTTATATCAAGTTAAATATTGAGACAACCTCTTCATCGATACAAGTAAAAAACATGAATGTGCAAATTAAGAATGCTAATCGAGTATTCGTTTTTAGATGAAATATAAGTGTATCAAGTAAAGGATGATAAAAGTATTAATAAAAGAAAAATAAAATACTCTCACCAATTAAAACACATACAAAAAGCATGTGATCATTTTGTGATAATAACAATATACAAGATATTCTCTAAAGTTATCAATTTTAACTCCTAAAAAAATCAATTTATGAACATTTGTTTCAGCCAAAGGGCCGGAACATCTTTTCATATATCACGCACTATACCCAACATTAGTCAGATTGTGGTTGCTTATTATGACTTAGTTTGAGTCATAAATTCAATGTTTTCTAGATCCAATACCGGCCAGAAAGCCTATTTCATACACTACAAGAAAACTGGGTTTTTACCACGCGCAATGCACGTTGTAAAAAGTGTTTTACAACGTTCGCGTGCACGTTGTAAACTGAAGCGTTGTAAAACCGAATTTTTTTTACCACGTTTCTAAAAGCGCGTTGTAAAGAAATTTTACAACGTTCTAAGACGCGTTGTAAATAGCTTTCCAAACTAATTCCGCCAAATGGAAAATACCCGCCAAAAACTTTACAACGTGCAGAAACACGTTGTAAAATGAAAATACCCGCCAAGAAATTTTACAACGTGCAAAATAACGTTGTAAATAAATTTCCCGCTTTATACCGCCAAATGGAAAATACCCCGCCAAATATTTTACAACGTGCAAAAACACGTTGTAAATTTTACAACGTGCAAAAGCACGTTGTAAATAACCACCAATTTTTTTAATTTTGAAACCCAGATTTCTGCTAATAAAAATTCCAATTTAATTACGAAATTCTTTTCCGGTCTGTAACACACCACGACACATAGAATATAATATTAATAAAGTTTCACTTCAAATCATCACATCATCACAACACATCTGTTTTCACCAAGACAAAAAAGACATGAAATGTCATACGTATTATTACCAAAAGTGTCAAACAAAATACCTAGTAGCCATGTACACAAAAGAGAGGACACAAAATACATTTTGAATACCGAGTTGCCCTCGCAAATCAAGATATATATGTTTCACTTCAAATCATCACTTTTATGATGCTCTCCTCTGCGAAGAAGAGCTCTACGTGATCTCTGCAGATCGTACATCAATGCGTCCTTCTATAAACCAAAAGAAATGCCTAGATGCTGAAGCGGCTACAAAAAGAAAAGGAAAAACTTAATTTAAGCCCAACGTTCTTTTTACGCAAGAAAGGGGGAGTATACAACAATCAAATTAATAATCATTTACCAAAACAAGCAAATGATTCAGTCATATACAGTCAAAGAAAATCCATTCATGTTGCAAATGGATATCACACACCGAAAGAGCCAACATTTATATCAACTTACACAAAAATTGTTTGAATATATTCCCACGACTGCAGGGCTCTTTACGGGGATTAGGTGAGGAATTTGGTACATTAATCTAATTTAAGTTTGTGAAAACATAATTAAGCGAAGAATCGATTTGATAAGGTCTAGAAAGTTAATGAATTCCAAAGATCTCAATGTTTCCATGCAAACATTATCGCTTTATCATCAAGCAATTCAAAATTTGCCTCCTTGCAAATCAACATGTAACTTAACCACAAAACAAAGCTACATGATTGATTTGGCCAAGAACACCTAAAAGGTTTCATTCACCTCACAAGGCTACTTAGAGAAGCAAATGCACAATCGAAAAACCGAGAAAAAAAAAAGATATATATATTCGTAACCAATTATATAAATAAACACCTTAAAGTAACTTCTCAGACTAGACACTTTCCGGTTTGAACTTAATCAAACATGAACTAAAGAGTGCAAAATAATAAGGAACAAATACACCTAAGTATTGGGAGGCAATATGGACTTAAGAATGGTTTACCTTAAAATAGTTTAATAGATTTCGAGGGCCAAGCCACTCAGGCTTCCTTTGGCTTCGGAGAGGATAGTGAATTCTTCCGTCGGTCGATACACTTCAATATCTTCAATCACTTCCCGAACCCAAACCTTCCAAACACCGGCACCCAAAGGAACGCAATGTACTTTATCTTCCGGATCTTTGGACGCAAGGTCTCCAATAGCAACAATCTTCTCATCGGTACCATACCACCTCAATAAGAGCACATGTTGCATTTGCGGAGCTTGTTTATTGACATCTTCACATACCCTTCCTTGCATTTCACCTTTCGAGATTTTAACTTTGTTTGGAAGAAGTCAAACAGAGAAGCTTTTTTTCTCTTCAAAGGTGGTACATTAGCATCCATTGGTGGAATTGGCACATTGTTTGTTTTCCTGCTTATCGAACAATATAAAAATGAATAAACTACATGTTGTGAATAAACAAGATAAGAGTAAGATAAGTAAAAATACTCACACTACTACTATCTACTCTGTTAAATCGAGAGTACAGATCATTCAATTTCATCTCCAATCCTTGATATTTCTTTTCCATCATCATAAAAGCTTGACGATCTACATAACCTCTTCCACAAATCTGTGAAGGTGTTGCCCCAAAGCCATAGCCCCGCACCCGTCCCCGTCGTTCGGGGCCTAAAACTTGAGAAACCGGATCATCATTAATAGTCCATTGCGACGTCTCTATAAAAAAGAACACAATAGAAGTAAATAATCTAGAATTGTCAATTCAAGTGCAAGAGCAGAGTTCTAGCATGCAAATATCTCACCACAATTTCTGGATCTTCAACGTCTTCTTCACCATCTTTTTTCTTTCTCGTGTAGCCTTCAACCCACACAACAGGCCTTGTTATTGCCTCAGGATTATCACTTTTTTTTTTCTACGAAACAAAAATAGAGTCGATGAAATTGTAAATCAACCGTAAGTAGAAGATGTTTGGACAATTGGAGCCATATATTGCAATACACATACAACTTACTAATCAACTTACAACTTACACTTTCATCCTTATCTTGAGCAGTTCAACCTTATCTAGTGATTATTTTATTACTATAGGAAGGCAATGCAATCATTTATTTTAGAATGTCTTACCATTTCATACATAAGGCGTGCGAATCCTTTCTTACTTTTGCGGTAGTTTAACACCTTCAACTTCCTAATGCCTTTGTAATATCCACGCCTCTTCTGCACAATTCAATTCATTGTAAAAAAGTATTAGGAAAAGTGACATGAACCCTACCAAAAAAGTTGATTACACATGACAAAAGTTACTACCTTATCTGATGGAGATAGTACATGCTTGACAAACTTTATCCAATCGTCCAAAGAATGAACGTTTTTCGGTTGAGTATCCCTTGCAACAGCTTCCACACTTGCACTTTGAACTTTTTTCTCGATATCCTTTATCTTCAAAGATTTTTGTTGACGCCAAAGCTCAGCCATTTTTTGAAAACATCGTTTTCTATGGCAATCTTCAACAATGTAATGTTTCTACAAAAGAACATAATGAAATTAGTAAGATAAAACAACTACGAAATTTTTACCACATAATGTTATCAAGAAATATTACACAATGACTTAGACTTGCCTTGACATGATTCCATATCACATCTTTGAACTCATTAGTGAGTCTCCTCCAAGTCGGAACTGTCAATGGCACAAAGCCTTCGGCTGCATCCGAAAGAAAACTGGCAAACGGAGTCGCTTTTTTACCAACAGATTGACCGAATTCATTGAATTTGACCTTCTTTGGCCGTTGGCCTTGACCTTTCTTGTGACTTTGCTTTTCGGTTTTGAATTTTGACTATTTGGCATTTCACTCATATCACATGCTTCTTCTGTGGCTTTACCTTTGCCTTTTGTACGTGAATTTACATGGACCATAACATGCATAAGGTTTCCGGTACCTCTTTTTCTAATTTTTCCAATTCATTTTCATCAAGAACTCTTTGACATAATTGATTGAAGGAAGCACAAAGCCTGAAAATTGCAAGTCTTGGACCTTTTGGTAATAGTCCTCTCAATGCAACCGGTAGAACTTGTTGCATAAGAACATGGCAATCATGTGACTTCAGTCCAAGAATTTTATTTTCTTCTAATACCACTTTTCTTGCAATGTTAGAGCTATATCCATCTCGGCATTCTTAAGGATGCTATCCTTTCACGTAAAAATCTTACACTCCTTTTTGATAACACATACTTAGGTGTCGTATGCTTAAAGGTTCTAGGATCATCATTATGTAAGTGCAACTCTTTTCGAATCCTCATCTTCTTCAAGTCCTTGCGAGAATTCGGGTTATCTTTCGTTTTTCCTTTCATATTCAAAAGAGTTCCAAGAAGGCTCTCACAAATATTTTTCTCCACATGCATCATATCCAAGTTGTGACGAATCAGCAGGGCCTACAAAATCCACAATTTTCTTGTCAACAAATAACGTAGTTAATAGGTCAAAAAATGTATAAAAAAAAACCAAAAATGTTAACTTACCTCCCAATATGGCAAATCATAGAATATTGATCGCTTCTTCCATCGCTTGGTAAGTTTGAAGGATTGTCACCATCGCCATCGATTCATTATTCATGTCTCATCAAGTCTCGGCTCTCTTTCTTTTGATGATACCCTCCTTTCTTCACCTTCTTTCCCCAATCATTCTTTATATTCTTGACAACTTCAAAAATTTGAGAACCGGTTAAATATATGGGCTTGGTTCTACGCTCTACGGTTCCATCAAACCAACTCCGCTTTGAAACGGTAAGGATGATCCTCGTGAAGCCACCGCGATGGCCCATATATGCATGTTTTTCCCGTTTTCCAACCACTTAGAACAAGTTTGAACACCACATACGGGCAAGCTTTTTCCCTTAGTCGAGTAACCCGACAAATTCCCATACGCGGGAAAATCGTTGATGGTCCACATCAAAATTGCCTTCAGATTAAATGTCGATTCACTACGAGAATCATACACTCTCACCCCTTTTTCCCATAGCTCATTTAAATCATCAATAAGCGGTTGTAGGTATACATCGATATCATTCCCAGGTTGCTTGGGACCCGGGATCAATAACGTCAACATGAGATTCTCCTTGGACATGCACAATGAAGGGGAAAGATTGTATATCACTAAAATCACAGGCCAACAACTATACCGAGAGCTTAAAATCACATTACGCGGCTCAGCTGCAAACTCAGGCCAGCTACTATCAATGTGTTTCCATGCAGGAGAATCAACCGGATGACGCATTTTTCCATCTTGGCTTTTGTGCTTATCATGCCACGTCAGTTGTTCAGACTTTTCCACAGACTTAAACATCCTCCTTAGTCTAGGTATAATCGGAAAATACCTAAGCACCTTTGCCGGTATTCCTTTCATAACCTTTTTAGACTTTTTGTCAACCTTCCACCTTGATGTACCACATTTCGGACATGCCTGTGCTTCTTGTAGCTCCTTCCTAAACAAGCAACAGTGATTTACACAAGCATGTATCTTTTGGTAACCAAGATCGAACGCTTTCAATACTTTTCTAGCTGCATATAAAGAATGGAAAGAGTATTTCCCTCGGTAGAATTGTTTTAATGAGTGGAAAAAGTTCATCTATAGCCTTATCGTAAATTAAAACGAGCCTTGTATTTGAAAATGGAGACAATTGAAGCAATCGTGGTAGTTGGACACCCGTAAAAACCGCAATTCGCCTCCTCTATTATTTTTATTATCTCGTTGTCGCTTCATTTTATCCATTGCTTCAATAACAACTTCATCATCACATAATGCATCCTCAACATGTAGTAAGTTTCTGGAACATCTGGATGTTGTGTACTCGTTGACCCCTCTGGGTGTAGAAGTTGTTTAACCTCAGCTGGATGCATTGCATTCATGCATATGTGACAAAAAACCATCTTAGGTTCATGCCATTTCATATTTGCACACGTGCAACATGGGCATCTTATCGTAGGTGGATTTCCTAAATTAGAGCAAAGATTATCAACATATCGCTGAGCTCCATCTCGATATGTTTTGGTGTCCCTATATCATTGGCCATGTTGTTAGCATCATGATAATGATGAAACTACACTATAACTAAATGGTAAAGGGTGGTGCATATAACCTGGGGTAGTAGATCCACTCTACATCCATCTTCACGTGGTATATGCCTTAACAAATGACGTCTTCCCTTTACTTCACAAATACAGGTTGGTTGTAGATTCACTTGAGAAAATGTAAAGAGTGTGCAAGATACATCAAGGTCAAAACAGTGAATTTTCTAAAAGAACGAAAACCGCAATTTCCGGTTCTAGTAACAACGGATCCAAAAGAAAAGTAGCTGACAGTACCAGCATTCAAAGAAAAACACAGGGCTCTTAGTTCTAATGCATGCATTTGCAGAACACTGACCGTTAACGACACAAAAAAGATAGCAAAACACATCTCACAGACAAAGACCACCAATTACAAACAAAACAAGTCATGAATAGAGGTGCCTTTTCTAGACTGATTTCACCCTTGTGTTCTTATCACACCACTCACTTCACCAACTTTGTTAAATATGGACAGGAGACATATGAAAGAACATTAATAGTATATATTTTGACACCAAGGAATACTTTATTGATTGATGAGAACTGTTAAAAGTATCAATCAATAAACGAACAATTGACTGCTATCACTCTAATTCCAAATCATGACTTCCCCCTCAACTTACAGACTCAAAAAAATCAGAATCATTCCTGCAGAAAAACAGCAATTAAGTAGAGCTCCAAAACACCTATGAAGGCTAAAGATAAATTAACAGTTATAAAACACATAAAAGCAAACTAAGAGAAAAGCAAGTCACTGTAAACAGAAAATTCAAGTAATTTTGCTGTGGGTGTCTTTAATGAAGAAATCCTTACATTCAAAACATGAAAAGTGTTATTAAATGCGTTAGAAACAGAGCAAAGCAAACAAGTGACAAGACAAACAAACAAACAATAAAATGCCCTGATAAGTCATAAGGAACAACAAATGAGTAATTTAGTGCAGACCAAAAACATTTTCAAACAGAAGAGTAGAAATCTAATATTCATATACAACTCAATAATGTTCTCAAAGCAAAGAGTTGCTTACCCCCAAATTTCTTGTGCAATGCAACATGCCTATTATATTTATTTATTTATTATACCCTTGCAGGACACTTCAGCTAGTAAAATAATAAAATATAATATACTCCGTATTAGAAGAAAAGGATTACTCATCACCTAAGATGACCATTTAACCTTGTGCATTTGACATGTGGATAGGCCACATATCTTCAACATTTTTCTATACACATACAGTATAACAACACACAACCATTTTGTGAGGTGAGACTCAACACAGATGTAATCTTTTGCTTTGGGCAATTGTAGTTAGTACGTGTACGTGAAACATCAAGAAAAGAAATCAAATTAAACCTGTTATATGTTTACTTTTATACAACAAAAAATAATGATATTTCTATAGAACCAAAAAAGAAACTACATACAAATTTGACTTCAAATCAACGAACCTACCAGTAGTCACCAATTTGATATTTCTAGGAGAAAAATCTAAGCCCCCGTGAGTGAGTCCTTTGAACCCACCACTTGGCCTTGGCTGTCATTCATGACTATTTCAATTTCAACAACTACCATCAAATTGCACCCCCCCTTTCACCTCCATCCCCTATGCGAGAACAGAGACACGGACAATTTTCCCCAAAAAAAAAAAAAAAGGAAGAGGGAAGCATTACAATTTACAGAGCAAGTAAAAGCAACAAAAAGAGAGGCAAGAAGAAAAGAAAAACGCAGACCTGGAGGGAGGGGTTGGGTAGCAGAGCGCCGACAAGAAGAGAACAGCAAATTTGGATTTCGAGCTGGTGGTTCCCTACCTGCGAGTTGAAGTTGGGGGACGATGGTGGCGAAATTCGAGCTGCTGTTGGTCCGATGAAGATGGAAGCGGCTGGTGTTTCTCGATGAATTAGGGTAGCAGAATGACGGGGAGAGAAGTTTGAAAAGGATAAGGTTTTTTTATCTATATATTATGTTTATAATAAGAAACACACACTTACACACCGAGTGTGTGGAAGTTTAAAATTAGTCAAATTACAACATGCATATAAAGCGCGTTGTAAATCACTATATATTTTACAACGTGTATCCAAATTCACGTGGTAAATTACCTTTGTTTACAGAAAATAACAACGAACTTTTGTTTATACGCCATAAAATTACAAATTACAACGTGCACTCATTGCTCGTTGTAAAATACACGTTGTAAAATTAGAGTTTTCTTGTAGTGATATAATCTGACCCAAATGTGGGCTGAAAAAATGCAACATTCTGTCTAAATTTGGCTCAGAATAAATAAGCGTGAAAAAAGGGATAATTTAAAAGGTACAATAGAAAAAATAAAATATATGTCCAAGACATTCTATGTGTGAAAATACATTCACTAACCAAAACATGTGTGAATGGTCCTAACTCAACATGGATTTTACAAATGGATTGCATAAGTCTGAAGGGAAGGAAGTCATCATGGTAGTAGTGGACATGCTGACCAAATTCAGTTACTTTATTCCATTTGAGAAGAAGAGGCAAATAAAATCACAAAAGCGTGGAATAAAACATAAATAATACTTAAATGATCAAAATAAATATCCTTCAAATTGATTTGTACGGCATTTTGCTTGTACAGTTAGTTTTATCTAAGAATAAATATAACTCATGAATACCCTCGTGACACAATTAATGATTCTTTGTCTTTATGATTATTAAATTTAGCTAACAGTAAATTATTTAACAAAGAGTATTTGCAGTTGTAATAAAATGTTAAAATAAAAATATTTGCAATTAAAACATTACACAATTTTTTGGACACATAATATTGTGACAATTCCTTTTAGGTTAGAAGGTTCTTAGAGAGTATCTAAATATATACTACATAGTTGAGACAAATCTTTATTTGCAATAAAATGCATGATTTTATAACTAAAAAAACTTATCATATTTAAAGAATGAAAATGTAACATTTCGAATTTAATTCAATACGTATGAGTAAGAGAACTAAAATATTTCTATCAAGATAAAATCATTTAGACAACAATTGTCATTATTTAACATATATTTTTGTTTATTTATTTCTTGACCGATAACATATATTTATTTTGTAGATTATATGTATAGTCAAGAATATAGATATAATATCAAAAATATTTTAAAAATAACAATTAAGCAAACACGCGTCGAACGACGCGTGATTTTCTTAGTGATAAACAAATGACTCAAATTATCAAATTGTTGACATTACGTAATATTTGTGGAGATGGTATGGAGATGTTTATGAATCAGACGTGATGAATAAATGATAGAGAGCGAGAGTAAGAAAGAAGAATGGAATGGCGGAAAGAAGGAAGAACGAGAACCGAGATTCTAGTGCTATGATACCATGTAAATCAGCACCGTAAAAAGATATAATTTTCAGGGTATTCTAATACTTCTTTCTTGTTAGAAAGTAGTACTATATGTTTTATCAACAACAAACAATGATACCGTACCAGGCAGAAAAGAACAAACAATGTTACGAGTAGATGCTTTCATGCACATGAAAACCACATACATTTATGAAGTGAATAATGTATACGCATTAAGAAATGTGAATGGATGACAAATTGTTCAGAGTGAGAAAATGACTGGTAATGTCTGAACATAATCAGTCCCATATGCAAAAGGAAAATGATGAGTTTCATACAATACAAAGTGCCTGTTTGGCTATTTGTACTACAAACCACAACAATTCACACCAAACAGGTTTACATCTCTATTAAAAACCACGTTCTGTACGGGGAATAAATGTGTCCGAAAGGAGAAATACTTGTGTGGAGAAAGGATTTTGAGTTGAAGTGACAGCTGAAACCATTAGAACCACACAGTTTAGTAGAAATTGTATGGTTCATATATATTGAACCACACGGTGTCTCCACACGTGTGGAGACACCACACAAGTATTTCCCGTCCGAGGGATGTTTGGTAACTGGTAACAGCATTATAAACAGAGAAATACTTGTGTGGAAAGGGAAATTGATATGAAATGACAGGTGAAATAATCAGAATCACACAGTTTAGCACCACACAAGTATTTCCCTTATAAGCAAACCCCCGATTTGTTTGAATTATGAGTGATAGTATCCCATACTTTAGCACCGTTCCGCATGTGGGTAATTCTGCTGCAGAATTAAACTCCCTATTACAACGCATCAACGATCCATTCTAATAGAGAGTTTTACGTGAAATCAATTATCTTTCTTTAAAGACAAGCCGGTAAAAGACAGTTTAGCTTATACGTATCCACCCCAATAAATATATAAAGAGCGTAAAATAACACATTCCACTCATACGAGCATATAACCTTAAAGTCAATGAAGTATTGATTCAATCGTCATTGTTGAAGGCTCAAAATCAAAAGGTTTTGCTTCGAGTTTGAATAGGGGCAAAATTTATGCATACATTATATCATTACACTATCGTTTCCGTGATAAAAAAATAAAGATAAAATTAACTCATGTTACGCCACCATTTACTAATCCATTTACTAATAACGCTGCACTTTTTCTTAACCAGAGATAGAGATAACAACATTAAAAACTGAATCATAACATTTTTCATTACATACTTTTACATAATTCTTTGATATATATGGTGAGACTCATATACATCGTTTAAGTCTTCTACCTTAACCACATTGGCATAAAATTACCTAAAGATACATGTTGTGGTTCTCAACATGACAATTTTTTTGGGTTGATACTACCACGTAGTACAATAAGTGAACCGAAACACTTTTATACCGTTAATAATTATGATCGCTTACTCCGTAACCAATAAGTAATACGACATAATTAAAGAGTATAAAAATGTGTTATACGAAACAATCATTGTGTTTTCAAATTTCTTTTTTCTTCTAAAACATTTTTAAAAAAAAACTCTCTTACGGAGAAGACACACTAGAAACATAACTATTAACCAAAGCAAGCGCATTGCTAGTCACTTGTTCAACACTCCTGATATGATCATCACCGTCGATTTTAACGCCCTTATTCTCAGCTACATCATCCAATCCATCCGTACACGTCTCCTCATTTGTTAAAGCAGCGCTCATCCACGTCTGAACATTACTCATCTGAAACCGAAACGTCTCACCACTACCACCACCGGCGCCGCCACTACCACGGCCAACACTCTTTATCTGAGCCAATGAGTCTTTTATTTGACCCACGGCATCGCTAAGAACCGACAGGCAATCGTGTAGAGCCGCTACGACTCTCGGCTCGGCTCGATACTCGGCCTGTCTAGCTAAATTGTTGAAATAAGCAGCAGTGTATTTGGCTCTCAATAGGCTGACGCCGATGGCTGCACGGGCTAGCCGTGACGGGTTTTGATGAACGGCGTTGGCGTAGACGGAGAGGGAGCTGTAACAGAGTTCTGGGTACTGTGTGTTTTGGCAGCTGGTGCGGATGTATTCTGTGGTTTTGTTAGCGGCGGCGGCGGCGGTGGGAGAGGGAGAGGGAGAGGTGGTTAGGGTGTGAGCTGTAGATCCGGCGGGGTCGAGGAGGGCGACGGTGAGGATCGGATAGAATAGGGTGGTGATGAGGAGGGGCAGAAGAGCTTCCATTGTTGTTGTTGGGACGAAGTTTTGTTTTGTGATGTGGCAATTAACGTTTGGGTCAAGAGGGGTTTAAGTAGGGGAATGTTTATCTTGGAATTACAATCTTGCCCTGCATTTTATTTTTATTTGTTTTTTTTCTCTTGTAAAAAGGTTATGAACAAACTACTTTTATCATGGATATATATATATGGTAAATACAAGTGCAATTTTAATGTTAATATTGATTAATCTTTTTGACAAAAAAAAATATTGATTAATCTTCCTTAATTATACTTTTACTTTAATTCCGATAATTTAAGGAAAATCATGGTGTACTACACAATACGTTAAACCTACTACATACTATATGGCAATTGATTAAAACGTAATTTATCATGATCAATTGATATGTGTGTAATAAATGAGTAGTGCACGTATTGTATAGCGAATGTATCATCCATCATAATTTAATTCCATTAAATTGCATTGCAATGTAGATTATGGCCGAGATTGAGTCGGGTTGGTGATGTTGGTTTAGTTTGGAAATATTATACCACAAACCAAACCAAAACACCATAAAACCAAATTTATTAACAACCCAATTATTTTTCATTACTTTACAACTATCGTATTAATGATAGTTAAATGATATTTCAGTCATTTCTTCTAAAATTATGACATTCAACCAATTTCTTAATATTCCCTCGGTCCCAAATTGTTTGGGACTTATTTCTTTTATGGATCTCCCAAAATAAGTCTCATAACTAATATTTAAACTAAAAAGTTCTTCTAAAATTCCTAAATACCCACATAACTACATCTATTAAGAAGATTAAGCACAATAAAAGAAAGATATAATTGTAAAGTAGTCATGTTTTTAATTACTAGACTAGCTAATAAATAATGTCCCCTTAAATCTTTAGAGTTCCAAAATGTCTTAAATAAATTGGGACGGAGGGAGTATGTGTGAAAACACCAAAACGACTTATATTTTTTAATGGATGGAGTACTATTTTATCTTAAATATAATATTGTTTTCAAGTATGATTGCAACAAAAGAGATCTATGAAGTATTTTTCAGATATTTTCATTGTTCTTTTTTATTATTTTTTTTTTCACACCGAACTATTGATATCACACTTTGCTTAACTATTTTAGAAGTTGAGACTACAGAGTTAGAGGAAACAAAAGAGCCTATTTAGGGCATTCCCAGCAGAGGCCCCAAATTTTATCCCTAAAATAATATAAAATAATACATATCTCTATTTTACAACATCTCAATTCAAAAACATGTACAACAGCATCACTATCCTTATTCCTATAACATTTCAAATAATACTAAATAATACATATTCTACCTCACAACCCTATTTATACACATTAAATATTTATTATTTCACTCCAGCGGCATCACTATCCATATCCCTATAATTTTTAATAATTAAATATGTTTAGGGCATGAATAGTGCATCTCCACAAGTAGGGATGCACTGTTCATATCCCTAAAAATAAATAGGGATAGGACATCTGCTGTGGAAGCTATTTTAGGGTAAATTCTATTTTTTATCTTTATTTTAATGATAGAAGACTATATGCGCTTCACGAAAAGGAGTCTTGTGGGACTAACTTTATTATGCATCTCAGAAATCATGTCTATATGATGTTCAATTCGAGTTGCGTTAAGTTGATAATTATTCTATGTCATTTGTTCTTTTCTTTTTATCTAGAAAGTGAGAATACAATAAATGTTTGGTATTTTAGCATTTTTTTCTTATCACCAGATTAGACATATGTTATCATTTTGCGGTAGTTGGATTTATTTGTTGGATTTGTAGTTAGTTCTGAAGCCATAGATACATTCCTGACACCTGGATACTACGGGCTCAACGGTAGAGACTGCCGGCTCATCGGTGGTCTGCTGACTTGGACACCAACTGTTGTTCTATTTTTGCAGTCCTAAGTAGGGGTGAACATGGTCCGGTTCGGCCGGTTTTTATCATTTTTAAAACCGAATCATTTTATACGGTTTCAAATTTTTGAAACCAAACTAGAACGGTTTGAAGACGTAAACCATGTTATTCGGTCCGGTTTGGTTCGGCTTGGTTCCGGTTTATTACGGTTTTCACATGGTTCTTATCTTACTCGTTTCAATTCGATCATCAACTTTAAAAAACTACTATTAATGAACAAACAACTATATTATTAAATGACATACATAAATCTCAAAATGCATAACACAAACTAGTATTTTGAGTAAGATTAGGGAAGAAAGAGGAATAGATTTGTTTCATAAGTAAGGAGAGACAAATAGAAGATAGATAACACACACACACACACACACATATATATATCAAATGAATAAACATGTGATACAGATTTGAGAACTTTATTTAGTAAGAAAATATTCATGATTTTATGATCTCCAAAACACTGATATTGATTATTTGTCAATGTTATTGTCCAACATAACCTAATTATAAGCAAATCAAAGACAATCGTATATAAAACTAAGGTTTATAAATGCATTTATCATGATAATATATACATTATGCGATTCATCAATATCATTAAGAGAAGTAAGTCATACAAATCAAAGATCGACAAATATCCATAATGAAGTTCATCAATATCATTGGTAGAAGTAAGTCATTCAAATGAGCATCCACATATTTCGAGATATTGGTGTTGAGCAAGTATAAAGAGAAGAGCGGGTTAGCGAGTGGTGAGTTGTGAACCGAAATGTACTCAAGATTCTTTCAAAGGACTCAAGACAATTCTGTGAAATGATCAACAAAATTTGAATATGTAGGATATGAAATTAACTATGTAAGCACTATATTACACGTAAAAGTTCATATAGATTGAGATAGATAGTAAAAAGCGTATAGATGTTTTAAAGCATTAGATGTAGGTGTGTGTGTGCACGTGTGTGTAAGTGTGAGTGTGTGTGTGTGTGTGTGTATATATCATCCGGTTTGGTCCGGTTTTAAACGGTTTTTATTTTCTTAAATTAGAACCAAATCAGTATTCAACGGTTTGGTTTTAAGTTATATAATAAAACCCAATCAAAACCATTATACATTTCCGGTTTGGTTCAATTTGGTTCAGCCGGTTGGTTTGGTTTTTAGAATTTTTGTTCACCCCTAGTCCTAAGTCTGATAAGGGCTGAGTACTTATTGTTGTTTTTGATTTCTACTCTTTTGTTTTAGTATACCTTCCGTTTTTTATTGTATAATATCATTATTACGTGAGACTTCTTTATTGATCACGAATTATTGCACGGTTTATTATTATTATACCCTCGCCAATAAAGTGAGTGTGTTACTCTGCCATTACACATATTGTTTAGGTAACACTCGCTCTCTCCTCCTTCATGTTATTTCGTCCAACACTGATATCACCGGATATCTTTGAAAGCACTCCGCGACAAATTAAACTTCCTGTTTTGAGATTCAATTGGGGCCGGGTTGAGCTACGAATTCACTTTTTTAAATTCAACTCGTTTTTTTATTCCATGTTGTATTCACATTATTCGGTAAGAAAAGTTCACGAATAGGTCCAGGGCCGGCCCTCCCTAAGGCGCCGGGGGCCTGGTCTTGGCCCACCTCTGTCGGGGCCAATGCATACGTTTATTAAAAAAAAAAAAAAAATCGTGTAGATTTAATCCGATCCAACCTAAAAATATGTTAATTTTCTTTTTGGTAGAGCCCAAATTGTTTTATTCTAATTGATAAAGTCACTAATAAAAAAATTTACTGGACCCAAAAAATAGATATATACAAACAAGTTTTATTAATTTTTTGCATATACGGATGTTAAAAATACGATAAGTGTTGGAAAAAATGTAATCTTAGTGATTTGACAGAGAATTAGAACTCCAAGCGCGTTAATAACGTTGTCTTTTAAGAGATGTTTTGTCAACACGATTTGTCACTAAGGGATCAAATGAAAATCTCTTTCGAGGATCTGATAGGGTGTTTGATTTAAACAATGATTGCTTTGAATCAAACCCGGAAACACTCAAAGTTTTTCTAATGATGTTGTCAAATTTATGGATTTTCGTCTTCATACTTATGTCTTTTATAGGTTGCAAAGACTTATAAACGAATGGATGTCTCTCTTGCACCGGATGAAAGCATCTGGCTCTTACACAAAATGGTAAGTACATATCGCGTCGAACCCCGCTTCGTTGTGATAACATTAATTCGTCACAAGAAACTCAGTAGAACGATAACCAAAATATTTATTTATGAAAAATATCTAACAATAAGTATGTTTAAAAAAAAAAAAAAAAAAACTAAAACGCCCAAAATCGGTTCGGAAGGCAGTGCTGCGCCTAATACAATGCAGGCTACGCGCGAATAGGTCCTTACCAAATAGACAAGAAAGGTCAATGTGTTTATATGACATTTGAAACCTTTTTCGTCAAAGCCAATAATAAGAAGAAAAAATAAATTAAAAAATAACTATAAACTGTTTGTTTTAAACTACCAAAAGCCGGCAACAACGGTTATTACACCGCTAATCATGGCAAAAAAAAAAAAATTAAGAAACAAATCATGCGAAAAGAGTTTGTCGATTCTTGCACTTTGTTTTTTGAAGGTATTATTATATATTGCAGGTTAACGACACAACGCAAATTTCCAGCTATGCTACAAAATTTCTCAAATGCAAAACAACTTTTCTGTCATTTACTTTTGTCACTATACATAAGAGGGCTCAAAATTACTTTTTTTTTCAGTAAAATTGATATAAAATGGCCTAAAATTATATATTTCTATTGTAATGATGTAATAATTTATCATTAAACCATTTTTAAAAATAATGTTCCGGATAAAGAATACTCTATCAGAGACATCATTTTTTCCCATTTTTTCCCGCTTATCCAATGCACTTAACAAAATCCACGATTTAACCCACCATCTCACCTTCCTCCTTTGTCTATTGTTTGCCACCCGCTGCATGCATGACTTCTGGACTCTGATCGGATACGCTTTTTTACAATATTTTTCAATAAAATATCGTGAAAAATCATAAGCAAGACAATTATTACTTAAAAGAAGCCACAAAGCAATACAAAAAACAACGGACATTAAAGAAATTTTTGTGCAACAACAAAATGTGCACAATAAAAGGCTACAATACATTTTACACCATTGATTCTTATGGAAGTAGATTTGTGCCACAACATTGTGCACACACTTGTAAGACCATTGATTATGATGTGTGACCTATTGAATCATATGAGTCCCATAAAATAGTAATATAATGATACGGGAACAACGGTTGTACCGCAACGAGTGACACAACGAAGATCCGCACCGTTGATCATGTTAGACTAGATTGATCATGATGTAAATCTAACATGATCAACGGTGCAGATCTTCGTTGTGTCACTCGTTGTAGCACAACCATTGTGCCCGTATCATTACTTCTCATAAAACTGTGATAGTTTAAAAGTATGTTGTGGTATTTGTTGTGCATATTTTGTTGTGGCATAAACATTTTTTTTAGAATACATTTATCTTCTTATGGGACCCAAATAAATAATAAGTCTAATATCAAAATCAATGATACAAGTGTCTGTTGTTCAATTTGTTGTGGCTATTTTGTTGTGACATTATCACTACTCACCCACATCATGTCACTTAAATAAAGGACTTTTATTTTAATATATTTCGTTGTTCACTAAATATCGAAAACTTGGCGCGATAATGATTCACCTCAATACAATGTCTAGCTTTGAACTCGTGAATGAAAATCCAAATCTCCAAATCTCATTTTCTTTGACAACCAACTTGTGAGAGCTTTTTAGTCAATAAGCATGCTATCTTAACAATTTAAGATCATCATTGATTCACTATTTTAATGTGGGCACGGCTTAACAATTTAAGATCATCATTGATTCACTATTTTAATGTGGGCACCGACTAAGGAACAAAGGAATTCCCACCTATTACCGTCCAATTTGATTGGTGCAATCGCTCCAACGTGAGCCTTTTTTCTTTTTCTTTTTGGTATCAGAATTTTGCTCAACACCTGGTTTTAATATCGATTATAGTCTACCACTCACTTCTTAGGCGACGTCTTGCATACCAACATGAGCCATTTTAAAATGCTAATTACACAGCAAAATATATACTCCTACTATCTAAGTGTATTTTATGTCTATTTTTATTATTTTTCCTTCATTTGAAAAAATCAATAAGATCTGAATCATACACGTTCATATATATAAGAATAGTCTAACAGAATTCTAATACTTCTTTTTTACCCTCATCCACCTCTTATGCCAAATATCGCAACTGTTATACGATAACCCTTAATTTTATTTTTTGACCTAGGGCGCATAATCACACATAGACGGGCATGTGTGGAATCAATGTAACCACCCGTGAAGTGATACCAATTTCAAAAATCATACACTTATATCATTTTGTATACATAAAATAATCTGAAGCAGATACTTTAAACAGAAAAATCCGCGAAAAAACAGAAACATGTCTAACGATGATGGTTAATCATATATCATGAAAGAATAAACAAAGAAGAAAGAGAAAGAGAAAGAGGCAAGGGTTGACCCCTGTTTTCTATTATCCAGAATGATATTTAGTTACAAGAATATTCTCCTCTTATATACTAAAGGAGTTAGTGTTAAAAATAGAAAAGTAACTGTAAATGTAAAAAAATAAACTGTAAATGTTATGTAATAATACAAAATGTAATACCCCCCTCAAGCTGGGATGGTATGTATGTCTTTTGCATGAAAAGGAGCAAGAGCTTTGTTGAGAGCAGGACCATCAAGGGCCTTTTTAAAGCAGTCAGCTAGTTGTTGGAAGGTTGAAATAGGAAGCAATTTGACCAGCCCAGATTGAACTTTCTCACGAACCACGTGGCAATCAACTTCTATATGTTTTGTACGCTCGTGAATCACCGGATTGGATGCTATGTGCATAGCACTTTGGTTGTCACAACATTGCAATGGATTGGGAGACTTGTACCTGCAAATCTGTCAGCAAGAATTTGAACCACTAAATTTCGCGCCACGATTGCACGACCATGGGTCGATATTCGCTTTCAACGTAACTACGAGACACCGTGATTCGCTTCTTCACTTTCCAGGACACTGAGAACCCCCCAAAAAAAAAAAAACAATAACGATGGCGATTTGCGAGTATCTGGACAACCTGCCCAGTCCGAATCAGTGAAAGCACAGGGCACCAAGGAGTTTTTGGCACTATAGAAGAGTCCTTGTCCATGATGCCGTTTGATGTATTTCAGAACTCTGTAAGCAGCCTGTAAGTGGTTGACAGTGGGGGCATCAATGAATTGGCTTAGCTGTTGCACATCATAAGCTATATCGGGTGAGAATGTCAGGTATAAAAGTTTCCCAATGATTTGCCTGTAGATAGAATGATCAGACAGCAGGGGAGAGTCTCCATGCTGTAAATTGTGTCTTGTATCCATTGGAGATGCCACAGGTTTCACCCCCGGGCATCCAAATTCCTCTAACAAATTAAGAGCATACTTTCTTTGTGAGATGACCAGACCTGTGTGATTTCTGGCAATTTCCATCGCCCAAGAAAATAATGCAGTTCACCAATGTCCTTTATCTGGAATTGGTTGTGTAATAATGCTTTAACTTTTGTGACCTCAGACATACTTCTACTAGCCAGGATGACATCATCAACATACACAAGTAAGGCAATAAATTCTGATCCACAACTTTTAGTAAAGAGGCTGTAATCACTCTTAGACTGCCTAAAACCTTGTTCCTACAAAGCTGATGTAAGTTTGGCATTCCACTGCCTACTTGCCTGTTTCAGTCCATATAGGGACTTTGTTAACTTGCAAACTGGATTTCTGACAGTGGTGTGAAACCCTTGTGGCAGCTTCATATATACTTCCTCATGGAGATCTCCATGAAGGAAGGCATTATTTACATCCAGTTGATGTAAATGCCAGTTCTTTGCTGCAGCTATTGCTAACAGAGTTCTAATAGTTGCCATTTTAGCTACTGGAGAGAAATTTTCTTAGTAATCTATCCCATACAGTTGGTTATACCCCTTTGCTACAAGTCTAGCCTTATACCTCTCAACAGTCCCATCTGGTTTATATTTGATCTTATACACCCACTTGCAGCATATAGGTTTCTTAGTGGATGGTAAAGACACTATGTCCATGTGTGGTTTGCCTCCAAGGCAGCTATTTCCTTCTCCATGGCTTTTTGCCATTTAGGATTTTTAATGGCTTGATTGTAAGTATGTGGTTCCTTCTCCATATCTATATTATAGACAAAAGCCTGATAGGCCTAGGATAGACTGGTAGAAGACAGTGAGTTATGTGGAATATGAGGTGACTTAAGACTGACCTGAGAACAGACATAGTCCTGTAAATGTGCTGGGACATGCCTAATTCTTCCTGATCTTCTAGGTGGAGGAGAAGGAGTATGGTTGGCACTGTTTATGGCTGGTTGATCCTCAGGAAAAGTTTGTTGGTCAGTATGCAAGTGACTGATTGTTGAAGGTATATCATCACCAAGATAATTGAATGGCATTGAAGGTTCTGAAACAACAGGAATGTTTAAGGTATAACAGGATATGTCAGGGGATGCAAAAGGAAAACATCTCTCATGGAAAACAACATTTCTGGAAATAATGACATCATGGGTTTCCAAGTTATACAAAATGTATCCCTTAGTGGAAGAAGAATGACCAAGGTGGACACATGCTATACTTCTAGGTTCAAACTTAGTCCTATATTATTTAATTGTTGAGGCATAAACAAGACATCCAAACACTCTGAATCTCAGATAATCTGGTTCTGTGTGGTATAGCTTTTCATAGGGAGTAAGATTATCGAGGACAGGAGTAGGTGTACTATTTATGAGGGTAGCTGCATGGACAACACAATATCCCCAAAACTGTAAAGGTAAAGAAGCCTGGAACTTCAAGGCCCTAGCTACATTTAGTAAGTGTTGATGTTTTCTTTCTACTACACCATTTTGCTCAGGTGTGTGTGTGCATGAAGTCTGATGAATAATTCCCTTCTCAGCATAAAAGGCAGGCATGTCAAACTCCTTACCATTATCTGTCCTAATAGTCTTAATACCAGAACCAAACTGAGTAACAACAAATTGACAAAAACTTTGAACAAACATCCTAGCCTCTGATTTATTATGTAGCAAATGTACCCAAGTAAATCTATTGTGGTCATCCACAATAGTAAGAAAATACATGTGCCCTTGTAGAGTTTCATACCCATAGGGGCCCCAAATATCAAAGTGAACCAGTTCAAAACAAGCAGTAGTTACTGACTGACTTAAAGGAAATGCTAAATGTCAATGTTTAGCTAAAGGACAGACATGGCATATAGTGTCCTGAGGCACTTGAACCTCTGGCAAGCTTTCATTGATTGTCTTCAGCCTGTGATTTGAGGGATGCCCCAACCTGTAATGCCACACCATGTCTTCTGGAATATCTTTGGAATTTTGGAATGCTGCTATACTGTAAGCTTTTGAGGGTGTATTATACATAATGTATAAGCTATTCTGTTCTTCAGCTGATCCAATCATCCCATCCTCTTAATCCAGGATAACACATCTGTTAGACTCAAAAAAAACCTTGATCTTAAGGTTCTTAGTGAGTCTACTAAGTGAAATCAGATTTATGTAAAAACCAGGAACACATAACACCCCTGTCAGTTTTAGATTAGGGTTTATCAATACCTCCCCTACATGTGTAACAGACACACTGGTACCATTTGGAAGACTGACATTCACATCTTGCACTTCATGACTATGTAAAAATAAGTGCACATCACAAATTATGTGGTCTGTTGCCCCTGAGTCTAATATCCATTTTGTAGGAGATTTACCTGTGCTCGTCTCCTTTTCTGGTACATATGATGCTGAGAGCACAGATGCCTGATTGATAAGATGCTGTGGTTGTGACTTTGTCTCCTTCCCGATAGGAATTCCTTGAGCCTTTCATATTCATGTTGAGTGAGAGAAATCTGCACATTACTATTTCCATCTCCTTGTGAATTGCGTTGCTCAACACCCCCTTCCACCATGTTCACCCTGCTCCTAGGTTTGAATCCTGGTGGAAACCCGTGCTTCTTGTAACACTTGTCCTCTACATGCCCTATCTTTCCACAAAAAGTGCATTGAGGTTTCTTCCCTGAATTACCATTGTTAAAACTTTCAAACTTTCTCTGTCCAGTTGTAGAAGCATTATCAGTATATCTCATTCTCTGATCACTATCAACAGACCTTATTCTCTGATCATTCTGAACCACATTCGATTTGTTAAACATAACAATAAGATCCCCAAAGTTAACATTTTGACTGTTATGTCCTCTTTGCCTTTCGAATTTTAGGGCTAAACCAAATACAACTTTGATATTAGGGATTGGTGACATCAACAAGACGTGTGACGTCACTGGTTCAAACACCTCATCCAATCCTCTCAAAAACCTAATAACATACTCCGTCTCATTGTATCCTATAAACGTTGGTATCACCTGACAACTGCAAGCTGGAACGCAAGTGCAACTAGGCGTAGGTCGTAAAACAGCAATTTCATCAATCAATAGCTTCACCTTAGTGAAATACTCAGTAACACTAGAACCTCTCTGCTTGGTGTTATTCAATTCTTCTAGTAAATCAGATAACCTAAAAAAATCAAGATTAGCAAACCTGTCCTTCAATTCCTCCCATACTGCTTGCGCATAATCCAACCAGAGTAAACTCTGTGCTATTTGTGGTGCTACTGAATTCCTCAGCCAGTTAGTTACCATAATATCACACTGCTCCCAAACGTGAAATCTCGCATCGTTTTTGGCCGATTGTGGTAGCGATCCATCAATAAAACCAGCCTTATTCTTCATTATCAACGACATGCGCGCCGATCTGCTCCATGAATGATAATTTGCACCATTTTCGCTGAGTATTGGTTGTACTAGGGTTAAAGTAGGGTTTTCATTTGGATGAATGTAATACGGACTTGATACGGGGATTAATTATCTCCTGATCTGGAGCTAGATTTGCCATGGCGAAGGTAGTAAATGATCAAAAAACAGGAATTTAACAAGAAATTTGAACAAAAATGCGGAATATTGCTTGAATTTGCTCTGATACCATCATGAAAGAAGAAACGAAGAAGAAAGAGAAAGGGGCAAGGGTTGACCCCTATTTTCTATTATCCAGAATGATATTTAGTTACAAGAATATTCTCCTCTTATATACTGAAGGAGTTAGTGCTCAAAATAGAAAAGTAATTGTAATCAAAAAAAAAAAAGTGTAATTGTTATGTAATAATACAAAATGTTATAATATATCTTTTAAATACATCAAATAGTATAAACCCGTCATCTTTTTATCCATTTAATGTACGTAGCATCTTTATGCACTTTGTGTATGGTCGAAAACAATTTTTTCGGTGGTTTGATAAACCAAAAAAAACTCTCTAACCACAATACTTGACTAGTGCTGTTAACGAACCGGGTCAAACCGAGTATCAGTTGTTGAAGTTTGGCTCGTTTAGCTCTGAAGCATGTTCGTGATCGTTCGTTTAATAAATGAACAATAAAAAATGTTCAAGATTAATTGGTTCCTTAATTAAGATCACGAGCTTGTTCGCGAATATTTGTTTAATAAACGAGTATAAAATTATATTCAAACTCAGCTCAAGTATAAAGAAACTTTGTTCAAGCTCGTATTCGAGTTTAGCATGTTACACGCATATATAAGCTCGTGCTCGTGTTTGAGTTTAATGAACTAGTTTATAATCTTGTTTAAGCTTGGTTCAACGATCACATATATTAACAAGTCACATACATCTATTATAACTACGACAGTTAAATAATAAGGGAAGAGGTGGATAGTAAATTGAATATGGTTAGAACATAAAACATAATAATAGAGGAGTAAAGCATAAGATCCGGACATGCTAAACCTATAAGTGCTTCTACAAGGGAGGGTGCCGCTGCCGCGATTGACTCCTATAATTGAATAATTTTGTCGTCTCTTTTTTTTTTTTAGTTGAATGAATACAAAAGAAGAAGAAGATATATACGCATTAATTCACCTTTTTAATGGGAACAATGATGAAAGCTTAAATGGTGATGGGAACCCAATGCACGATTTAGTGGCTCAACGGTTGGGCCGTTGGTAATATACTTTAACCATTTGGGGCCCCATTTGGTTCAACAAAGAAGCAGCAAAAAAGAATATAAATAAAATGACAAGGATTCCATAAAAAAGGGGAATCACATCTCCCAGTATCATGCGCGGCTTGCCCCCTATGCCCTATTTTCTTTTTTCTTTTTCCTTTTTATCTTATAAATAGCGCTTAGCATTTTTCGCATTTATCCTGATTCTGTGTAAAAATAAAAATTAAATTAAAATTATCGTATTATATAAAATAAAAAATTTGTTGCATTTTACGTATTTTGTATAAGATTATGTAAACTAAGAAACCGTGTGTTTAAAAGTGTAAAATAGATAATTTGTTGTGTATTTAAAAGTTTAAAATACATAATTCGGTAAGATGAAGTGATGCAGGTAAGTCCGAGAGTAGTTGTGTTGGTGATGAAATGAATCAGATTCTTTATTTTACAAAATCTGTGTGAATATATGATAGATATAACTGAAATGTTATAGAATCTGAATAACTGCGGTGTATATATATATATATGAAATTTTGCATAATTTGTATTTTGCATGTATAAAATATTGTACATTCTGCATTACTGTTTTTCCTTCATTAAATCTAAATGTTATCTCCAAAATAAAGTTGTCGAATTATTTACGGTCGACGAATTCCTTGATACAAACAAGAAATCAAAGAAAACCCGAAAGAAAAATGAGATTGAACTCAAAAGCAAAGTGTAATATTCAATAGAGAATTACCATATATAAATAGCTCAATTGGAAAGATTACAGCAAAAATTCTACGTCTTACTGAGCTTAGAACATCAATTTCTAACCTATACACAGCTGGCAATGGGAAGCCTACTAATCGACTGATTAACTTACTAACTGCTCCTAACTAATCACTAACTACCACAACTGATTTTAGAGTAGAGTGTTCGATCATTTGCCTCAAAGAGGTTTCAAGCCTAACACTTCCTCAAATGCACCAGCAGCAGCTTTGATCATTCTATATTACCATGTATATGATATCGGGTCATACCCAATTGTCAGTGATGTATGACTTCTTCATAATCTCATGTACGTGAAATGGGCCAATATATATATATATATATATTACAAAGTTGACTTGTGATTTGAATGCAAAGGTGCATAGTGGAATACTTAATTACCCGGAGAAGAATTGAAAAGGACGTGGCATCACGCTTGCGAAGATATAGCTAGGAAGCTTTTAAGATAATAACATTATATATATAGATATGGTGCAAGCTTGCCTAACTATTATCTTATATGCAAAAAAGGAGAGCCAATTTTCAAGAAAAATGATAGGGTTACGTTACGTGTATCTCAAAACTCTATATACCATTCAAATTAGCTATTAATGAATGACATTTAGCCCCAAGTAATTGTTTAGGCCATTGTTACATATTGGCGTAATAACCAAAATCAAATGTTTTAAAATACGCCTAACATGATGTTTAATGGTGGGCGGATCTACATTTTTTTTTTTTTTTTTCGGGGGGCAATTAAACAAAAGGTTTCAACGCATGACCTTATATAGGAATAAGTGATAAAAACTTCAGAATTAATTACTAAATGGATTATTCAGATTATAAATTGTATGAAATAAATCATACACATACACAATTATAATATTATTAGAGGAGTATATTAATCAATTTGCTCCAAAATTTGAGTGGGGTCCATGCATCCCACCCCTAACATGCTGGGTCCGCCCCTGTGTTTAGCAATATTAGCCATTGGAATTTATTTTGAGCAGAAAAATCTACTGGCTTCTAAAATTCATTAAACACAGTAATACACAAAAACAAAAAACAACACAAAAGAGGATATTAATCTAGTAATAAAGTACCATAAATATAAAATTCGTATCCTTAATTTATCTTTAATATGTATTTTTATAGGAAACGATTCATAAAATACTTGAAAATTTTCTTTAAACTTAACTCTAGCATTCGATTGCTTTTCCGTCTATTGTTTATTCGTTTGTTAAGCGGGTTGGTAACGTCTTAGCGTACCTTTTGACTCGACATGGCCTTATGCTAGCAATGTTATTTCTTGGGGTAATCAACCCCGAACGATTTTCTCTCCGTTTGTTTTGCGGACTTGACTTAATATATTTGTCTTTATCCTGAAAAAAAAAAAAAAAAAAAAAAAAAAACAGCAATACCAATCCGGAGTGCAAATAAAATTTTCAAATCCGGAGTGCAAATAAAATTTTCAAATCCCTATGTTTTTTTTTTTTTTTCCTTTTCAAATCCCTATGTTTTTAGCGAAGCAATTCTGTAATAAGTCACAGCCCAAAATTGCCACATAATATAAATGGGCATTGAAAGGAATGGTAAAGGCTTCCATTTAATCTTGTTCAAAGGCCCAATTCAATTCAGTAGGTAGATTTCCAACCTCTCCAGCCAGGCCCATTATATAAATGTTTTTTTCGACCACTTCTTTCTTTTTCCCCTTCTTTTCAGGGGTTCTTTTCTGGGGAAGTTATTGTGTGGTGTCTCCACACGGTGCGGAGACACCGTGTGAAATCATACAGACCACACAGTTTAATTATGTATTTAAACTGTGTGGTTCTGATCGTTTCACTCGTCACTTCACCTCAAATTAGCTCACCATACAATAACTTCCCTCTTTTCAGGGTATCCTTGGTAATATTATAAATTAAGTATGAATAAGTCTAGCAGTTCATGGGTAGTTTGAGTTTGATTCGAATTTATGTTGAAACAATTTTGTTTGATATGCTTCGAAATCAAACTATTTTCGACTTGAACATTGATCGTCACAAAAAGAGTTAATCTTAATCATTTTCATTGTCGAGTAGTTGGTTAAAGAAAACACTCGAATTCGAAATAAATGTGAAAATATGTATGCAATGGATCATATAAAACTAACAAGTATTCTTAATTCACAAATTAATGTTTTAATTCGTATATATTGATAACATGATTGTCTCATTTCTCTCATAAAATGCATACAAAAACTGTGTTATGTGGTTTTAATTTTAAATATTCCTAATTTCAGTTATAAATAAGGTTTTTATATATCAAGTATTTGTTCAAATTTCATCAAACTTATGTTTACGGTGTATAAAATTATTATTCATGTTATATGAGAATGGAAATTTAGAATTTTCATCTTTGTATAGCTACTAATTATGTGACATGGTAACAAAGAAACTAAATATATGTTAGAAACCGGATAACAAAGAAACAATTTGAATTTAGTCTAAAGTTAAAATATTCTTTGTCATATTGATAAACTCCACATATAGCGGGTGCACGTGCACCGTGCACCCAATAATTTAACTTCCATATACTAAGAGTACTCATTATGTCTTAGTCTTTCACGGTGTGAAAAGGATGTGGTATTACATATTCTCTTCAATAGCTCAATTAAACACATTGTGGTGATACATGGTATTTGATCAAGATAAAAACAGATACATGATATATGTCAAAAGAACTTTCTTTTCTACATCTAAGATGTTTATTTATTTGTAAATGAAAATGACTAAAAAAATAAATTCTGGACTCTTATAATATGCAACGAACATCGACTCTTCAGACCCAAAACTTTTTCTGGACGTTTTTTTTATAAAAAAAAATTAATTGTTTTTTTTGGCAAACTAGTATTGCACACAAAAGAAAGATGCTTGACATGACAATTTTTGTGGAAACATATATGGTGGCACAGTGTAACGGACGGAGGTTGTAATAATTAATAAAGGTGGACCGGACCGGGCGGAATGAAACAGGGAGTTTCTACTATGGAAACTCCAACATAAGGAGTGACCCGTGTGACATAATCTGAACTAATATAAAGCGTGTGATCAGGATTGTCTTGCACGGCCACTCCTATGTTGAGTTTTTTAGGTTAGAATTTCCCAATGAAACAATACAATGGAGGATTTTTTTTTTTCTTTCTTTTTTCCGACCACTATTGGGACGTAGGAAGAATAGAGCAATTGTGGGTGAAAAGTTGGTGATATCGGTGTTGTTTAAAAGCGGAAAAGGACCGGGCGACGGTTTAACGTCGATGACTAAACCTCGAGCGCCCTCGCATCTACGATACTGATAAAAAAAATCAGAAACACAGTAAAAATAATAGGAGAAGAACTGATGTTTTATTAAGATTGATAAAAATAATACAATAATCACTCTTTATATATGAGATAAATTATCTAACGACTGAATTCAAAATAAATTAAAGAACCATTATCTTAATCCTAATATTCAAATAATAAGATAATTTATTTCAACAAACCCTATTTTATCCTAGTTTATTTAAACTGGATCATTATCTATAGCAGTAATATGTATTCTTTTGACATTATTCATCTGTTTGAATTTTTTCTCCTAATACATCCACTCTCATTTTTTTTTTCTTTAAATCTGGTAACATGAGTCATATTTTTTTTCTTTAAATATGATAACATGAGTTATAGTAATAAACAAATGTGTTATATTAAAATATTAATAAATACGTATCAGATTTTTGTTCATAATACAACAACATCCACGGTGAATACTCAAACAGCAAGAGCAAAGGCAGGATATGGGCAAGTCTACGGAGGATAAAATGCAGGCAGCTCCCATGAATCCTATTGGATATGTGGGTCCATGTTTCCCCCACCGTTTCCTTTCCTGACATTCCACGTGTTTCCTTCCTTCATCTGCCGGTGAAATCTATGACTTCACCTCACCGATTTTCCTCCATTAAAATAAATCATGAGAATAATGGAGTACACTTATATTTTTTTATTGGAATAATTAACAACAGCTTTTTGTTCATCACTTGAGAATAATACACGCACACTCTAGATTTTTATACTTCACATTTATTTCTCAATATAAACTATTATTAATTTAATATTTGCAAATTTCAAAACAAAGATGTATGAAGGATTAAATATGTTAAGAGGAACAAAGAAAAATTTATTTGTGCTCGACTGTAATTTTATATACGACACGAATAATTATGTGCTATAGAGATACACATTTTGAACGAAAAATAATAATATACCTTTTTTTCCGAAAGGAATAATATACTTATCAGAATTAATATAGGATAAATGTTCAAGACACCGAATCCCCCCGTCTCTACCTTTTTCTTTATATATATAAAACAGTACGTTGTTAACAAAGATCAGAATGTTAGAGTTCAAACCTTATGGTGTATGCCTATAGCCGCTTCAAATGTCTTCTCTAAGCACAAGGGGTCATCCTTTAATAATGCATATCGATGTCGTATGGTTGTAGGTGGTCTACAATATCATTGGCATGCGTGCCCGGACATTGCGTTTGTTGTGCACGAAGGGAGTAAGTTCATGCATGACCCTAAGGAGGAGCATTGACAAGCAGCCAAACATCTTTTATGCTATATCAAATGCACTATTCAAGATGGTCTCCTCCAGTCCTACAGACTTGGTCATCATCTTAATGCATATTTTGATTCGGGTTGGGCATTTGATCCGGATGATAGGCGTTCTATTGGTGTTTGTGGCATATATCTTTGTTGGCATGAATCTCATTAGTTGGTCATGCAAAGTTACAAACGACAAAACACTATTGCTAAAAGTAGTATTGAAGTTGAGTATAAAGTTGTTCCGACTGGTGCGACTGAGGCTCAATGGCTTCAAGCTCTTCTTCGTGAGTTACAAGTTTTGCCTCATGTTGAAGATTTTGCAAGTGTTGTGAGATATTACCCACACTTGAGAATGTATAAGATGTTAAATATCAATCTTCCTTCAGCTTAAGCTTTTAAGAGATATGATAGTTTAACAGAGCCAAAGAGCCAAAGGTCATGCGATCGAATTCTGTTGTGAACATTATTTTTCCCATTTATATTGGGCGAGTGTTGGAAGAGATAGCCAACTTGAAGGGGTGTTGAAGATTGTGCAAGTGTTGGGAGAGATTGTCACACTTGAGAATGTATAAAACGTTAAATATCAACCTCTCATCAGCTTAAGTTTTTAGGAGATATGGTAGTTTAACAGCTCATTCTATGCTCGTACATTGGTGTGATAATGTTTGAGCTATACTTATCTGGTTGTCAATCGTGTCTTACATTTTTGCACAAAACATATCGAAATTGATGTTAATCATGTCTGAGAGCTCGTTGCCAAGAAGGCACTTCACAAGGAATATATCTCCATTAATGATTAATTGGCCGAAATTTTTACGAAATATTTACGGAAGCCACGTTTTCTACTCCTTAACACAATCTTCAAGTGCACTTTGTTACAACTCATCATAGCAAGATGATATTACTAACAGCAATTAGCTTAGGCATTCTGTTAGTTAGTTAAGTAGTTAGTTACACAGTTAGTTAGATTAACTTGACTTAACCATTCCTCTAATCACCTATTTAAAGGATGGTTAGTTCCTATTGTAATTTACTGAAAATAATACTCTGTAAATGCTTTTCTGATTTCAATGAGAGAATCATCTTCTTCTTCCCTTTACTTGTCATCCTTCTCGTTTGATAAATTCATCATGGTATCAGAGCTTTAAATCAAAATTCCGCATCAGTTTTTCCCCCCTTTTTGATTCTTGAATCTTTAGCAGCTATGGATGCCCAAGGAAACGCTGTTCCTGCAGATTTAGTAATTCACCCAAACGAAAATCATGCTTTAGTTCTTGTTCAACCACTTCTTGATGATACAAATTTTCATAGCTGGAAGATCTCCATGACTACAGCTTTATCATCCAAGAACAAAATGGGTTTCGTAGGGACCATTTCGTGTTTGTAGGCTGGTCCGGTCTATTGCTCTTTCCTTGTGCCTATTTCGCTTTAGGGGGTTGGTTCACAGGTACAACCTTTGTAAATTCATGGTATACCCACGGATTGGCTAGTTCCACCCCTTTCATTTAGTGCTCGCTCGCGCAGAACGGAAGACCAAGCATAGGCACGCGAAGGGCACTTTTTAAGATTCTCATTTCCTTCCGCACTAAAACCTAAATTATTAGTTTTGTGTCTGCTTGGAACTATTTTAAAAGTTTTACGTAATGAGATGTGGTCTGCCTGACTAGGTCCCCTTCTAAGGATATGGGTTTCGTGGATGGTTCCATTCCAGTTCTTAATCCTGCAGATAACCATTATTCTGCTTGGAGGCAGTGTAACAGTATGGTGAAGGCGTGGCTGGTGAATTCAGTTTCTAGGGATATTGCTCAGAGTATTGCATCTTACAAGACTACAAAGAACATGTGGGATGATCTTTAAGATCGATTCAGAGGTGGAGATACCTATACTTTGTCAGATATAATGGAAGAAATCCAAAATACAAAGCAAGGTAATCTCACAGTTTCTCAGTATTTTACGAAATTGAAAGTATTGTGGGATCAGTTGGTTACATTGACTGTTCCTCCGGATTGTGATTGTGGAAAGAAGTGGTTCCAAGGTTATATAGAAAAACAATACGTTATCAGATTCTTGAAGGGTCTGAATGATGAATATGGTGCCATTAAGTCTCAGGTTCTTATGTTGGATCCTTTACCTTCTATAAAGGTCGTATTCTACATGGTCAGAAACAAGAAAAACAACAAAGACATTATGGTGGTGTTTCGAGTCAAATTGGCGAGAATCACCGCAGCTTTTAGTGATCAAGATCGAAATCGCCTCGCTTGTTCAAAATCGTGAAATAATTACGAAAGAATTTCAACAATGGAAATAAAAAACCAATGTGTTCATTATGGTATGATAGGACACACTGTGGATAGATGTTATCACAAACATGGATTTCCTGCAAATTTTAAGGGCAGAGGCAGGGGAAGTTCTTCTGCAAATTCTGTAAGTTCAGATCCATGGGTTAGTTCTGGAGATTCTGGTGCAAACAATCAGACTTCTGTGTCTGCTCAAGTTTCTGCTCTCCAAGAACAATATCAGCACATTCTCAGTTTATTGCAGGACAAACAAGAATGTGGAAATGTAAATTATGTGGCTCTTACTACTAACTTTCAATCTACAGATAGGGCAGGTACATCTAAACTTTTTTCTTCGATTGTGGATTCAGGTGCTACTGATCATATAATCTTTGATAAGTCTTTGTTTACTTCTTCTAGATCTGTTGATCAAATGTATGTTAGTTTACCTAATGGGAAAAATGTTAGAATTTCATATATAGGTAAAGTTAAGATTAACACAAATTTAACTCTAGATGATGTTTTTTGTGTGCCAGAATTCACTTTCAACTTAATGTCTATAAGTAAGTTGATTAGGAGTAGAGCCTACAATATTAAGTTCCATTTGGACTGCTGTATCATCCAGGACATGCTGAGTTTGAAGAGGATTGGTACAGCTAATTTGACCAATGGTTTATACATTCTTAAAGCTGATAGAGAATCCTGTTCTTTTCTTGTTTCTATATCTGAAGAATCTGCACCAATAATCACTAGTCAACCTAATTTGTTTTGGCATTATAGAATGGGGCATGCTTCTCATAAAAGGATGCAAGTTCTTAGCAATAAGCACAAAGAGATCAAGGCTGGTCAGGACACTGTTTTTCACATTTGTCCCTTAGCAAAGCAAAAAAGACTTAGTTTCCCATTGAGTCAGTCTAGTTCTATTAGTGCCTTTGATTTGGTGCACATGGACATCTGGGGACCTTATAGAGTCACTGGTGTTCATGGACACAAGTACTTTCTTACAATAGTTGATGACTTTACTAGATATACTTGGGTTTATATGTTGAAATCCAAAGGAGAAGTTAGGCTTATTGTTCAGAATTTTTGTAATCTTGTTGAAACACAATTCAATAAAAGAGTCAAGGTTCTAAGATCTGATAATGGTCTTCAGTTTGATATACCTGAATTTTACTCTTTGAAAGGCATTCTACATCAAACCTCTGTTGTGCACACACCACAACAGAATGGTGTGGTGGAAAGAAAGCATCAGCATATTCTTTCAGTAGCTAGAAGTCTAATATTTCAATCTGCTGTTCCTGTTATTTACTGGACTTATTCTGTAATCCATGATGTTAACTTGATTAATGTTCTTCCTACTCCTGTATTACATGAGAAGTCTCCACATGAATTACTTTTTGGTAATAAACTTTGTTATAAAAATATTAAAGTGTTTGGTTGTTTGACATATGCTTGTAATTTGCATACTGCTGGTAATAAGTTTGCACACAGAAGCATTAGGTCTATATATCTAGGGCATGCTGCAAATGTCAAAGGTTATTACTTGTTAAATTTACATACAAGGCAAATCTTCATTAGTAGGGATGTAACATTCCATGAATTGATCTTTCCATATCATCAAGACAAAGGTATTACATATAATTTTTCATTACCTTTACCCTTTATGGAGGAATCACATTCTGAACATTTTGAGAATTCTGATGCACCAGTTGGTGTTAATGATCAACCTGAGCCAGATTTGTTAAATGAGCATGAGCATGAGAAACCTAATGATGCTCAGCCTGTGCACAATGATAACACATTGGCCAGGAGATCCATCAGAAATAGAGGTGTACCTAATTATTTGAATGATTATGTGTGTAATCTTTCAAAGAGGAAAACCTCACCTCACAATATTCAGAAAGTTGATTCTTTTTCAAATCTGTCTAATACTTACAAGAACTATGTTTTAAGTGCTCAGATATTGACTGAACCTAAAAGCTACAATGAAGCTGTTAAAGATGCAGCATGGAGAAAAGCAATGCAAGATGAGCTTGATGCACTACAGAAAACTGGTACATGGGAAATTGTGCCTCTACCACAAGGAAAGACTCCTATAGGTTGCAAAGGGGTATACAGAATCAAAAGACATGTAGATGGTACTGTGGAAAGATTCAAAGCAAGACTTGTGGCTAAAGGATACACTCAACAATTGGGTCTAGACTACTTAGACATCTTCTCACCAGTGGCAAAACTCACTTCAGTCAGGACTTTGCTTGCCATCACAGCTGCTAAAGGTTGGAACTTGCAGCAACTAGACATAAACAATGCCTTCTTGCATGGTGATCTCACAGAAGAAGTGTACATGACTATATCTCAAGGATGCACTGCTCAATCAGGTCAAGTGTGCAGACTAAAGAAATCCTTATATGGCTTGAAACAAGCTAGCAGACAATGGAACATCAAATTAACCCAAGCTCTGCTTGAGAGGGGGTTTAGACAATCAAAACAAGACTACAGTCAGTTTATTAAAGGTGCAGGAGATGACTTTATTGCCCTGCTGGTATATGTTGATGATGTGTTGATCACAAGTCCCAACATGAACAAGATCAGAGACTTGAAAGATTTCTTGCATAAGAAATTTGGCATTAAAGATCTGTGGGATCTTAAGTACTTCTTAGGATTAGAAGTTGCAAGATCCAAGGATGGCATAGTATTATCACAAAGAAAGTATTGTATGGAATTACTTGAAGACTATGGTTATCTAGACTGTAAACCAGCTCAAACACCAATGGACACATCACAGAAGCTGCACAGCAAAGATTCTCCAAAACTTGAATCAAATGGTTACTACAGAAGTCTAATTGGAAAGTTACTATATCTTGGGATAACAAGACCAGACATTACCTTGGCCACTCAGCAACTGAGTCAGTTCTTGGATTCTCCTACTGAATTACAACTCAAAGCAGCACATAGAGTCCTAAATTTTTTGAAGAACTCACCTGGACAAGGCATTCTTTTTTCTGCTCAAGGGACATTGGAACTAAAAGCTTATGTTGATGCAGATTGGGCAGGATGTGAGGACACTAGAAGATCAGTGACAGGGTTTTCAGTATTCATGGGCAACTCATTGATAAGTTGGAGATCTAAAAAGCAAACAACTGCATCTAGAAGCTCCTCAGAATCAGAATACAGAGCCATGGCTATGGCTTCCTGTGAGCTACAATGGCTGACTTACCTTCTGCAAGAGTTCAACATAAAGCAAGAAAAAACTATACCTATGTTCTGTGACAGCAAGAGTGCCTTACACATTGTGGAGAACCCTATATTTCATGAAAGAACTAAACACATAGAGATAGGCTGACATGTGATTAGAGACAGATATCAGTCAGGTTTATTGAAGCCATTACCTATCTCTACACATCTACAACTTGCAGATTTATTCACCAAGCCTCTTGACAAGGCTACCTTTCAGAATCTACTATCATATTATCCTATACACAACATCTACAAGACAAAGTAATACCATCTTGAGAGGGGGTGTTACAACTCATCATAGCAAGATTTATATTACTACTAATGTTAGCTAGCTTACGCATTCTGTTAGTTAGTTAAGTAGTTAGTTACACAGTTAGTTAGATTAACTTGACTTGACCATTCCTCTAATCACCTATTTAAAGGATGGTTAGTTCCTATTGTAATTTACTGAAAATAATACTCTGTAAATGCTTTTCTGATTTCAATGAGAGAATCATCTTCTTCTTCCCTTTTACTTGTCATCCTTCTCGTTTGATAAATTCATCACACTTGCTAATGAGATTGTCTGGGGTGTTAAAGCATGTGTAGTGACCCTTTTTTTTAAAGCTTCTTCTGCCACGTCAAAGAAAATAGAAGCCTTTCCATACTAAATTATGTAGTGGCTTTTAATTTGATACATTCTTTCCACAAGGCTTCTCCCAGCCATTCTAGGCAGAGAAGTCTTATGAGACAATTAAATTATTCGAAGTGGATTCTTAGTCAATTTCTCTATTCTTTCTAGATTCAAAAACTAACCAAAAAATCCTAAACCACGTCAGCACTCATTGACAGAATCCTTTCTCAAATGGCAAAAGATTACTACGCTTGCTCTCATCTTTGAAAAACAAAATCCCATTGTCACTTCTATTAAAAGAGACAAAGACGGTATGAAAATATGGGCCATTGTAATTGGCCTAAGAGCAAAAAAAGTAATGGTTTGAGAAAAAAAAGTATGTCTAAAATTTATGTGGCAATTTGTCAGAGGTTTTTTAAAAATTTAAAGAATGATATGTAAAAAGTAGGAGAGAGAGAAAGACACAATCAATAAATGTCCACCTCTGATACATTCTACAAATTCATTCTGCCACCGATGCCCATCCCACATTTACTTTCCAGATCCGTATTATTATTTCATCTTTGTGTATAATAAGTCACTCTTCTGACAATATGCACCGTACAAGCCAGCCGCAATGCAACTACTACGTTTGCTCTAAGGGCACTTGCACCAGCTATCTTATTTTACATCACCAAAATAATATAAAATAATACATATTTCTATTATACAACATCTCAATTCAAAACACTCCACACCAACATTTCTATCCATATATCTATAACATTAAAATATTTATTTTAGATATAGAACACCTAATTGAATATCTACTACAAGTGTCTTTAGGGCACTTGTACCAGATGGTCTAATTTACACCACCAAAATAATATAAAATAATACATATTTCTATTATACAACATCTCAATTCAAAACACTCCACACCAAAGATTTCTATCCATTTATCTATAACATTACAATATTTATTTTAGATATAAAACACCTAAAAGAACATCTACTACAAGTGCCATTTTAGGTGTTTTATATCTAAAATAAAATAAAAACAAAAATCTAAGATAAATATGATCTACAGATAGATGGAATTATATACTAAAAATATTTAGGTATGGTGAATAATGTTGTTCTATATATATGTAACAACACTATTCACCATACCTAAATATTTTTGTGCATAACCCATCTATTTGAGAAATCATATTTTTGACCAGCTTTTTGTTTATTTCTATTTTAGATATAGACACCTAATAGTAACACTTTCTTCTACAAGTGTTTAGGTGTTTATATATATAAAAATAGAAAATAAAAAAAAAAAAGCTGTCAGAAAATATGACCTCTACAATGGATAAATTTATCACAAAATAGAAATAGAAAGGTGAATAGTGTTGTTACATATATGTAACAACACTATTCACCTTTCTATTTCTATTTTGGTGATAAATTTCATCTAACAGAGGCCGATTTTTACCGCCACCTTTCCATTTCTATTTCTATTTTAGATATGAAACACCTAATAACATCTACATGAAGTCACTCTAAGTGACCTAAATTTGGCAAATGTGATGGCTAACGGTGTGGATGTGATTGACACCCTGCTGCCATCCATATTGACAGTTTCTCTCTTCTTTGCATTATTATTTTAGTTTCTTTATTTCTTTTTTACTAATTTCTTTCACATTCTTTTTTTTCTTTCACTGATTGCAACCTTTTTTTTCCTTGCCGAGGAAGTGTTTTTGAACTACAAATTTGATATATACATCTATGTATAGAAAATGCAAAAAAAAAAAAACATTTGCTTGTGCATATAACGTGAAGCTATTGTGTGAATGCAGGGGGATTGAGAATGGCATTATAATGCCGTATAGCGCAATTTTGTTGTTTTTGATAGAAAACTATGTTGTAAAGACCTGAGGCTATTGTCATTGCCGTTAGCATAAGTCTACAGACTTCTTACCGGCAAACCAACATTAAGCCCTAATATAATAATATTAATCTTTTACGTTTATTTTGTGTAATTATTTCGGTTATTTTTTCCCGCAAGTAATGACATGTATTTAACTAAGTCATATGTAATCAGTGAAAACAAATGAATGGAATTATTATTTTCAACAAGGTTCAATGTAATACTTTTAATAATGCTCTATTTTAAAGGTTAAAGGTCGTGAAGTACAGTTTTAATCTAAAATAGTTGAGAAGGACACATGTAGTAGCACATATTCAAAAATATAAGAATACATATAAGAATCGCTATTCTCAACCATTTTCAGATCTTATCTTTGTTTTTATAACTCGACGTTATTTTAACTGTTCTGAAGTCATTAAGGAATAAAATCACACCATCCCTCGTTATATGCATGAATTATTGTGATGAGGGAATTTGAGCTGATGTGACGAGTGAAACGATCAGAACTACACAGTTTAAATACAGAATAAAAGTGTGTGGTGTGCGACACGTGCTATCCGCACGTAGGTACACACCACATAAAAACCTTCCCGTTGGGAAATTCTTAGGTGTGGACTCCCTACGGTAAAGACCCCATTAAATTTACGTCATATGTACAATAGGACAAAAAAAAAACACAGACTTATAAACCTAACAGGATTTTCATCGTAGGGACTGCTCACTTTAGAATTTCCCCTCCCGTTATATGCCCCAACCCCGAATTTGTTGAACCGGTCAAATATTGCCTCATCGGTAAGCCAACTTTAACCAGTCCATCTACCCACGTGTCTTTTTCCTATTGGTTGTCCCTCAAGAATCCAATGACCTGCCATCTTTTCTTTCCCGTTATAAAGATCTTCTCACTCTCATTCGTTACTTCTCCCTCCAGCAACTTAGAATGGCGCCAAAATCATTCCGTTTTCCGGCGAAATTCTCTCCCATTTTGCTCCTCACTGTTTTCTTCCTCTCTTTCCCTCACTCATCCACCGGCGGCAGCCATGACTATCACGATGCTCTCCGTAAAAGCATTCTCTTCTTTGAAGGCCAGCGCTCCGGCAAACTCCCTGATAATCAACGCATCCATTGGCGTCAGGATTCCGCATTGCACGATGGAGCCACTGCCGAAGTATATTTCTAACTTCCTTTTTCATTCTCATTTCTAAGTATAACTTGTGATTCCTTTACGTAGTAATCTGTAATTGATGAACTGACTTCGGATGAATCGATATAAATGTGTATAATTAGGTTTATTTACTTACTAAAACGATATCTAATTATAATGAAATGTTTATGAATCAATCAATAGAAAATAGCCGATAATAGAGTGTTGAATAATTTCTGTCTGCACTAATTTTGTGCAGAGTTAATGCTGATAATGTCGATTATATGCGGACAAAAGATAATAATGCAAAAATTATTGAGAATTTTGCTTTTTAGCAGAGAAGAACAATTACTTTTCAAGTAAAAGAGACATTCGAGTTGTTCTTTTGCTCATGCGTTTGTCACTTTTATGTTCATCTCTGTTTTCGAGAATATGCAGAGAGTATTGCATATACTAAAACAATTGTTGTTAATTTCGATATGCATCAGGTGGATTTGACCGGTGGCTACTACGATGCCGGAGACAACGTTAAATTCGGTTTTCCGATGGCATTCACGGCGACATTGCTGTCATGGGCCATAATAGATTTCGGGAAAAACATGGGAAGCGAATTGGGGAATGCATTGGGAGCAGTGAAGTGGACAACGGATTATCTGTTAAAGGCGACGGCGACGGACGGCGTTGTGTATGTGCAAGTCGGAGACGCATTCTCCGATCATAATTGCTGGGAAAGGCCGGAAGATATGGATACGCTAAGAACGGTGTATAAGATTGATGAAAATAATCCCGGGTCGGATGTTGCCGGTGAAACTGCAGCTGCTCTAGCGGCGGCTTCCATTGTTTTCCGATCACGTGACCCTGCTTACTCTAGATTGCTGCTCAATCGTGCTGTTAAAGTATGTCATCAAATCTTTTAAACTTGATTCGATTCTTCCGTACTAAGCAGTTTTTGGTACTGTCATTTCTGTCTTAACCTGAGCACCTCCTGTGTTGAATTTTTTTTAGACCTCCCCTCCACTTAATGTCATTTTGTGTGTCACGCAAAACAATGTCATTTTGTGTGTAGTACAGGTGAAATAACTAGTTTTTTTTTTTTTTTTTTTGTAGTAATGACACGTGATAATAGCGGTTGTGTCAACCAATTAAACAACAATGATCTGCGTTGTTGGGTCGTGCTTGATTTACATCTCATCGATTAAGACACATTATAGTCAATTATGCGGATCATCTTTGTGTTATTCGTTGTAGACTGAATCGTTGTGTCCGTATATCATTTCGCTTTTTTATACTATGTGGTCGGGAATAATAATATGAGCATAAGATAATGTCATGGCGGTGATCTACGATTGATTGATCATGTTAGATTTACATCCGATCAATTTAGGCATATTATTATCAACCAGTCTGATTCTGGTATCATGACACTCGTTGTGACCAGTATCATTACCGTGTGTCAAGTGGGGATGAGATCACCGTCCCATTTATGTGTCTAATTTCTTATCAAGAAAAAGCGACGCTGTTTTATGTGTGTTTTATTTTTGGTTTTTGTTTTTATTTTTATTTTATTTTCTTGAAAAATAAAACACACACGTAAACGACGTCGCTTTTACTTGAGATAATCAAATTGGGCATATAAATCGATAAGGTGATCCCATCCCTGGTCAAGTGAGAGGAATCTTTTTCTATATTTTTTGAAGGATTGTTTCTACATTTTAGATTTGTATATACTTATTTGAAAATTATTTCATATGTTTAATGGCGTAAAAAATATTTTCCGATGAATATATTTTTAAAAAAGGAGTATTATATTTTTTTAAAATATAAGAGAGGATTATATTATTGTTTTAATATAATATAATAATTTATATTTGTTAGACAAAATAACAATAAATGATATTACCCCCGTCCCAAAATGTAAGTACTTTTAGGGTATTTCACACAGATTAAGAAAGTTGGTTAAATTGGTTATGTGTTATTAATTTTGATGGAAAAGTCTAAAATAACCTTTGACTATTATTAATGTAAAATTGTAAAAAGTAGGTGAATAGATAATAAATAAAGGGTAAAAATAGAAAATATAATAAATGCCTCATTGATTATTTAAATGGACTTACATTATGAGACAAAAAAAAAAAGCTAAAAGATTTTGGGACGGAGGTAGTAATACATAATCAATAATGTAATTGGTTACATATAGCTCGTTCGGACCTTATACTTTTGTTTAGAGTCAGGATACACTTAATCCATATTTTTTTTACCTCCTTTTACTTCAATTTGATTATCATTAATCATAATGCAACTCATGTCAACTAAGTCATTACGTTTTGATCAATAGTTATAAAATTATAATAAATTAAAACAAAAGGGAAGAAATGAAGCACACATACGTACTATCATTTTCCTTTAGTTTTCATGGACTTGTTTGACCGTTAAAGCTTTAAAGAAAGAAAAGCAACACTGTCGGTATTGTCAACTTGTCAAATGAGTATTGTTCCCCGTTTTACTGATTAAAAACGGTAAAGTAAAAGCCCAAACATTGGAAAGTTATTGTGTGGTGAGGAATTTAAGGGTGAAGTAATGGGGTGAAACGATCGAAACACACGCTTTAAATACGAGAATAAAAGCGTGTAGTGTTGCAATGCATCATGCGATGTCTCCGCATTGGTGTGCAGACACCACACAATAATCTCCCCCGCATTGGTGTGCAGATCGCAGCACATTCTAAACTTTTTTTGAAGGACACATTCTAAACTTATATTCTCAAAGAGAAATGATCTACCTTAATCGATAAATTATTGTTATTTCATTGTGAAGCACGTTTCTTGTCTCTTAATTTTAGAATTAAAATTTGTGGCAATACCATGCATTTCTCTTTTTTGTTAACTTCAAAGTGAGAGGAGCTTTTTCCATGAAAAAAAACAGAACCTACAGTCTCTCACGTCACAATCACATGGTGTAGTAATTGATAATCAAAGAATGTAGGGTTAACGTAGTAATTAATTAAGGGTGATTCTATGGTGGAAGGTCCTAATAGGGAGTTGTATATATATGATATACTGGGCCACCACACAGCTTCATCCTACGTAGGAAATTTCCTATCAGATTAAATTGCTGTGGTGGATTCGAGATATTGTCACGTATCTGGCCCTATTAAAGTTCCTCCCCTACCATAGAATAACCCATTAATTAAAGGGGGAGCATTAACGTTAATGTCACTTCCGTACAATCCAAGCAAGAAAGAAAGAGAGAGAGATAAAAAAAGAAAGAAAAAAAAAAAAGACCGTTGAGGAGTGAAAGGGAAAGGTCTAACTGCTTTAAATTGAAGGAAAATGTATGTATGTGCAGGTTTTCCAATTTGCTGATAAGCACCGAGGTCCCTACAGCTCCAGTCTACAGTCTGCTGTTTGCCCTTTTTATTGTGACAATAATGGCTACCAGGTATATAATTATAAAAAAAATAAAATTAATCTTATCCCTACGACCCCGCTTTTCTTCATTATATATTGCATTATTATATCATATGTGAATAACATTTTAAGACGATTAATCCATAACCTGGTTGAGAACATATGACTTCACTTGCAATTAGCAGAATGTAGTGAGAAATAATTAGGTGATGAAATGAAGGGAAGTTTGGTGTATTAGTAGTAATTAATTAATTAATTTAGTGATGAAAAAACAAGTGTACGACGTACTGTTACAGGATGAGTTGCTATGGGGAGCAGCATGGCTGCACAAGGCATCAAGGAGGAGGGAATACAGAGAATACATAGTGAAGAACGAGGTAGTATTAAGGGCTGGAGACACCATTAATGAATTTGGATGGGATAACAAACATGCTGGTATTAATGTCCTCCTTTCCAAGGTCTGTCCTACTACACTACCTACTCCTCTTTTGCCTCCATATTTTCCTACTACACTACTACTTACACAATTTTCATATATATATATTCATTCCAAAACGTTTCATATTATCTTATAGACAATTTTTTAATGTTTATAACTTTTTTTCAAGGGAAAAAACGACTCTTATTTTGAGACACACTTACTATCTTAGCACCTAGATACAATTTATTGATGCAACCTTATTCTTACCTTTTCACATAATAATAGTAATAATAATAATAATAATAATAATATCCCCTAGATATGGCCTAGTGGTAAAGGGGAGGGGTGGATAATCCACGCCATGCTCCTAAAGTTCTAGGTTGGAGGTTCGATTCACTACTTTCGGTAGAGAGGATATAAGAAGACCCCATTCCCTGATCTATTAAGTTCTTGATTAACCTCTCCGCACATTCCTGTAGGATCGGGGTGAGGGACCTCTTGATGATAGGGTTTCTGTTTTTTTTAATAATAATAATAATAATAATAATAATAATAATAATAATAATAAGGGTCAAGGAAGAACTATATCAACTAATTTTGTTTTGGATAATTACCGGTGTGAAAATACGTAGGGCCATATAATTCATGAGAATCCAAGGTGGATTCAGACCCAATAATTAATAATAGGCCAACTTTTGCTGATAAAAGGCTCATTATTATTTTTCACACCGGTAATGATTCAGCTATTTGATAACTACACATGATAACTTGCATGTGCTTGCTATCACCTTTTTTTTATTTTTTATTTTTTATGCCAAATGTCAGGTAAGTCTCTTTCGAAAGAACTGGAAATTTTAAGTGTTGGATATACATTGGTCCCTGTTGTTAATTTGCTCGTATAAAACGTTTCTACTTTTTTTTTTTTTTTTATCCCTTGGCTGCCACATTATATGTTTTTTTCCCTTGAAGACATGGGTGTAAAATGGACTGAACCTCCAACTCAACACTCAAGTATTACTAATTAGTATTTAGGAAAGTGGACATGTTAAAATTAGTAGAGTTAAAAAAAAAGAAAAAAAGAATTCACAATGGCATACATACTTATGACATCATAGTGTGGCGAAAAGAAGGATAAAAAGAAAATCCTAATACAATTATACAAGAGAACCTATTAAAGATGGATGGTACTCTAAAATCTAAATTATTTGAGGGAAAAGGGATGAGTAAAGTTCCCTGCCCAAGCATGTGGAAAAAGGTGTAAGGAGGGCAGAGGTTTCCATCCTCACTTAATAGATTTTTAAGATATATACTCCTCCATTCCAATTTATCTCAGTCGAATTAATAAAATCACATATATTAAGAATGTGAATTAATCATTAACTTTTACAATAAAACGACTAACGCCTCGAATATAATTAACGTGACCTTGTTTTTATATCCCCTAATGTAATAAATAAGGGTAATTCAAGAAAAAGACAATAAATGTTGCAGACGGAAATCAGATCGCTTTACATAATATAACAAAATATTTTGTAAATCTTGATTATTGTGGAATCTGGATTGATGGAGTAGCTAGATATCAATTTGCATGCATGTGATTCACCTAACTCACATGTTCACTCTTTTCCTTTATTATTTAAAAATGAATATACTATAATTACATTATGCCGTATAACTTGATACTACACTTATTATTATATCTTAACTTTTCTTTCAATTTAAAACTATTGTATGGAAGTGGGATCCCTTCTTTGATCACCTTCCAGAGGCTTAATTTAAAACACTTAATGATTGTAATCTCTGTGGAAAAAAATATATATATATAAACTGAACTTAATTTATAAGTTCTAACCATAGTGAAAGAATAATTAGCTAGAAAGATACACAGTAAAGGACCAAGTCATGCTTTTTTTTTTTTTTTTTACTGAAGATGTAACAAACAGTGTTTGTGCATTTACTTGCATACTCTGTACTTGCCTTCCTCATTAATGCAGTTGTTGCCTACTGGTTGTAGTAGTTATTGCTCTCTTCTTCCCTTAAACTTTCAGTTTTACCAAAATGATAAAAGATAAAATTGTTTTATTTGTTTGTACACATCAGTGGCGGATCCAAGTTATCGGGGTCACATGACCCCACTGGACTTTTAAAAAATAAAATAAAAAAATCTGCAAAATGTCGTTTTGGTAAAAAAAAAAAATGAATTTTTGACCTAATTACTCTCAATCCGGTTCCGACCCGAAAATTTTGACCTAATTACCTATCCAACCCGGAATTTTTTTAGGGTTACTATATTTTTGTGACGGGTGATCCGTCATTTGATCTGTAATGATGATCGTTTTCGCGGTTCGTTCTTATAGAAGTCGCTACAATGTAATTACTTGTTTTTAGACACTTGGTATAATTCCTCTCAATATATTACCGTTAATTTTTAATATCTTGTTCCTATTTTCACACCTATGGCACTACTAAGAACCTCACTTGTGGTTTTTTTCTTCTTTGTTTTTCGATTAACTTCTATGATCCACTCTGTTTGTGCTTATTTAATAGTAATTGATATTTAATCCAGTTGAATACTAGTTTTTGAATCTTTATTCTTCAAGAATGCTTTAAAATTCCACTGAATCATATATACACCTTTTCTTCTTTCCTAAAGAAGAAAACAAAAAAGTAGATTATGGTTTTGTGCTAAGATATAAATACAAATAATCATTGTCACGATGTAGTCCTAGTGAGCATCTTGTGATTGTCCTTGTTGTAGCGGTTTCATTTTTTATGAATGATGATCGACCAGCGGCAGATCACATGGCTTTTAAGTACATTGGAGAAACCTACCCCCCCCCCCATAAGGCCATAACTTATGATGCACGGATACTCCATCTTGCAAGCGTATCCCGTATCCGATACTCCATAGATACTCCATTGGATACGTATTTGGAGCAAAGTGTAATTTTCAAAAGTTGGATACTTTGGCGGATACACGTATATACACACACACACGCGCGCGAATGTTGCATACTCCAGCTTGAACCTTAATATGTGTACACACGCGCGCACACATACACATACATATATATATACACACACACGTATATACACATATATACGTACATACATATACATATCTAGTCATTTTAATTATGTTAATTATTTATAGTTTAGTCCTTATATTTTTATTATTTACAAATACACCATGTATCCGTATCCTATATTTTTGTAAAATCACGTATCCGCGTATCCGTATCCGTGCATCCTAGGTCATAACCACCATAAAATTTTGCTTACGAGACTTTTAATTATATTATATATTATGAAATATCGGTTTAATTTATAGAATTCTTTGAATATGGGTGGTACTTTAAAAGACATAGTCTAATGATTAATTATTAAATAAAATAAAATAAACAGGAAGTACTAATGGGAAGATTGGAGGATCTGAAATCCTTCCAAATGAATGCAGACGCTTTCATCTGTTCTATACTGCCTGGAATCGCTCATCCCCAAGTACAATATTCTCCTGGTACATACATACTACTCTATTTTTCTAATACTCTCTTTTACCCTTTAATTTAGTTGTGATTAATTAAATACAGTAATTATTGTTAGTACGTAGTATATAATTAACTGCGCTTAAAAACTGTTTTCACTAGCTAGCTTTTTCTGGATAATGTTTGGGAAATTCCTTACTATACTTTTTCTTTAGGATAGTATATCTATTTTAGTTAATTAAGAGAGGAAAGTTAAATGATTAGATATATGAATGTATGCTAATACGGAGTATATTGTTGTGGAATTATATTAAATATTAATTAATGAAATGAATAGGTGGGTTAATATTCAAAGCTGGAGTATGCAACATGCAGCATGTGACGTCACTCTCGTTTCTGTTATTGGCTTATTCCAATTATCTAAGCCATTCCAATCATGTTATTCCATGTGGACAGATGTCTGCTTCCCCTGCCCTTCTCCGACAATTAGCCAAACGCCAGGTAATTAATTAACTTATCTAATTACTAGTACTACTACTACCTCCGTCCCATAATAAAGTGTCATATTTTAAAAAAATTGTCTCCACAAAAAGTGTCGACTTTATATTACCAATGCATCATTTAATGTTTATTTTCCAAAGATATCCTTAGTCAAACATTTATTTATTGCACTCATTTCACATTCCAAAACAAACATTTATTATTTGTTAGGGGTAAGTTTGTCAATGTAATATAAAAACACAACACATTAATTACATTTCTTAATATGTGTGAAACTAAAAAGATGACACTTAATTTGGGACGGAGGTAGTACTAATTACAAGAAGAAAATAACAGTCTCTAATAGAAGTAGTAGTAATTAGGATAGTGAATTTATCTTTGAACGAAAAGACCGTTATTCTGTCTTTGTCACTCCATTATTATAGGGGCGGGGGGGGGGACCAAATACCAAATTCCAAACCTAATACTACCTCCGTCCCACAAAAGGTGTCCATAACGGAAAAATGAATTGTCCCATAAAAAGTGTCCATTTAAATTTCCAATACATCATTAAATACATTTTTTCCAATCATACCCATATTTTAACATTTAATTTTCCACAATCCTTTCATATTCCAAAACTAGCATTTATGATTAGTTAAGGGTATATTTGTCTATTCATTCTTAAAATACAACACATTAATTATTTTCTTAATCTCCGTGTCCAACAAAAAGTGGACACTTTTTATGGGACGGAGGTAGTAATAAAGACTTTGTTCTATATATACACATCAACATTTATGATTAGATCTTCTTGCTACAACTTCTATTGGTCCATAGTGTTGTTGATAATTTATTGTACAAACATTAGCAATCATGACTACCATATGTTTCCTCTCTGCTCCATCCATTTTTAGGAGTCATTCTGTTGTATATATGGACACTCTATTACAACGGAACATCAAATTACTGTTACGTGTGCAAATAGACAAAACAATTTGTTCTTTTTACATGACAGTTATTTGAAGATCCGTTCTAATAGAAAGTTCATGCATCATAATTTTCCCTATTTAAGTACCATTTATACTTCTAATCGTGTCCCGTTTCAAATGTGAAGGTTCTTGTATGAAATTTAACTTAATCTCCAAGAAATTTCGGAAAGCAATAGTATAATTATAAAAAAAACACGGTGAAAGCGTATCATACTAAAATGCATATTGTATGCTCTTGGATATATCCTATGTGTGTCAGTGGCGGAGGCACATAAGGGGGTCACGTGACCCCATTGAGATCCGAGAATTCTTTTAGCATCAAAATGATGTAGTTTTGTTCTTAAAAATGTCATTTTATTGGTAAAAAAATATAATTTTAGGTTCTGGTAACTCCATTGAAACAAAATTTTGGATCAAAAATATAGTTTTATGTGTGTATTGTTAATATATTTACCATGAGAGACTAAATTCGTGGAGTTTATGTTTGTGATGGGCCTAACAGGTTGATTATATCCTTGGGGACAATCCATTGAGAATGTCATACATGGTGGGTTATGGGCCACGTTATCCACAAAGGATCCATCACCGTGGGAGTTCGTTACCATCGATTAAGGCCCATCCATCTCACATCGGCTGTAAAAACGGGTCACGCTACTTCTTCAGTCCAAATCCAAACCCAAACCTTTTGGTGGGAGCAGTTGTTGGCGGCCCAAATATTACTGATTATTTTCCAGACTCTAGGCCTTTCTTTCAAGAGTCTGAGCCCACAACATATGTTAACGCACCATTGGTGGGCCTGTTGGCCTACTTTTCGACCCATCCTGGATATTAAGGTGGTGTTTGTAGAGAAGGAAGAATGTAGTGGTGGGCGAAGGTCACCCTCTAATATTCGTATTCTTAACAGTATTATGTCAGTGCTACTAATAATATTATTATGCATCTCTTGGTCGTTCAACATATAGTTCATTAAACTAAAGTTGATTAGTATAAATTGTAACATCCATTTATGATGTATTAATATTATTTTCAAAAAGGTGTATGTTATTAGATAGTGCGTGAATTGAATATGCTTTGTGCACTAATTTTATTCCTTTTTTTTAAGGGTAAAAGTAGTTTATATTTATTCCACCAAATCCGCTAAATTAACGGCTAAAACATCGTTAGGGGATTGAGTTCCCCAAGAAACATCATACAAAGAAGATAAACAATGTTTAGCTAGAATGTGCGTCGAGACATTTCCCGTACGCCTAATAAAAGCGAAAGTAGCCAAAGAGAAGTGCTCCGCCGATGAGAGCAGTCGCTAAGTAAACAACCAAAAGCCGAGAGATCCGCCTCGAGACATCTCAGGCGATGGACGACAATCACTCTCCACAAGGACCCGGGGCAGCCCCAATCTCCTACCCTCCAGTAAAACAACCTCGATGCCTGGGTCAAAGCAAAAGCAGTAAGCCACCAGGATGGTGCCCAGAGGATCACGGAAAATAACACCAACCCCTGACGCACCGTCCGTCACCGAAGCATCAACATTGTACTTAATCATGCCCTCCGGAGGCTGCGACCAAGAGGCCGGAAAACTCCCATCCGACTGCCCATGCCTCAAACCTCCCACTGCCTGCTGGTATTCCCGAGCTGCACCCAAGGCCGAGCTACAGATCCGTGAAACGTAAATCCTCTGATCCTCCATCACTGCACTACACCATGCCTTTTAAATATGCCACATCAACCACACCACCTCTGCCACCTACACCTTAGTCAACCTAGCCACCATATATGAGGAAAATGTTGGAAATGTGTCCTAAACCCAATCGGGTTGGACCGGATCCGACCGGGTCGGGTCAATTACAGTCTATTTAGTTCATACTGTGATAGAGAAATGATAGTGATTATGGTTGATGAGATCTCTACTAATCACAATAACAAGATTGGTACTTAAATGTCTCTAGTCTTATGTACTGTCAAACGGGACATTGATAGTATAACCAGACTGGCACGTATTGGATGTCTTATATCTTATAGAAGGTAGGGATAGATCTCGTCTATCAAAGTGTAGTGACACTTGGACTGTACGTGGACGTGTATTAGAGAATGCGTAAGTTAGACTGACCCACTTACATTAAGTGTCACACTATGTTGCGGTTGTGTAATTATCTTTTAGACCGGAGTCTTCATGGCATCACGGTGTGGATTGTCATGCTTTGACACTATTGAGATTTCCCTTAGCCAAGAGGCGATCATGCGGTAATGATTGGGTATGATATTGAAGCATGCGGAGAATACATGATTGGTCGTCCGGGAATCGCGTATCCTATGATTGGGATCGAATATCCGAAATGGCCTTCTTATAAGGAATGTCTAGCTCTCGAGAATCTTTGCAAAATGGGAGTAAATGTGTTATCCCCAGAGAGCTTGGTATCCAGATTATAAGATACGATCGTTAATGTATTGACACTCGAGATACGATCGTATGGATATTATTACAAATGATAGATTGTAAGTTACACAAGAATCGCTTCACATGAAAGGGAGTAGTCATTGCTTTTGACTCTTCTGATGATTGGGTGTCACGGTGTGTTGCTAGACGCTATCCCGTAATCGTTAGGCATGAAGGGCATTTTAGTAAATTGCACTTTGTGTCTACGGCCAACATATTCGGAAGCCTATCGGGTCACACACATATGAACATCGAGTCGGATTAAAATGCGGTTATAGTTGATAACCAAATAAGGAAAGTTTATCTCTAGACTATAAAGGTTATAGTGATAAATTAATATGGTGGTATTTATTTACTATGAATAAATAAAATACAAGATATTAATTATATACAAATTATATTAATTAAAGAATATTTCGGAAGCCAATTAATTGGCATATGGGGCACCACATCTAGGGTATAAGGATACACTTGGATTGTGCACTTTAATTAATAAGATTACCATAATATTAATATAAGATATTAATTGATTTTGGAAAAATAGATTTATGGTAATAAAATAATTATATTTAATATAAGATATTGGCAAAATTAATAGTAATTAAAGAGATAAATCAATCTAATTGATTTTCCTTATTTTATTGGAAAAATGTTGTTTTCTTCTCCACACCATAGGGGCTCCACTTCTCACTATAAATAAGAGGTGGGTGTCAAACTCTTTTATACATCACAATTGCAAGAGCTCATAGTTCTTGTGTAAAATAAAGAGCATCCTATAGTGAGTTGGAGAGAGGGGAAAAGGGCCGATCAAGCAACCGGAGTTTTTCCAATAGCAATCAAAAGAGGATTCCGGCGAGGACGGCTTGCGCACTGTACTACTCTCCGTTGACGGTCAAAGCGACGATCTTATAGATCATCAAGGTATAACCGTCAAACTACTTAACGTGTTTATTGCATTAAACGAAGAACGATCTAGAAAAAGGAAATCAAATTTTAAATTCCGTTGCGTTAAACTAGTGATTTCCTAACAGAAAAGCCCTTAAAATCCGCTACCCGGCCCTCCCTGACTACAACCTCATAGGGCGAATGAGCCCACACCCGCAACGCCAACTCACAATCCACCAACACATGCGACAAGGACTCCTCATCACAACCACACACCCTGCAAACTCCGGTCCCTATGTTACGCCGCAACAAGTTCTTCACAACAGGAAGAAAATTGTGCAAACGCCTCCCCAAGAAGTGTTGGATTCGCGGCTGCGTAGGAACTGCCCAACACTGCCACCAAACCCCATCCTCCCCCTCCCCGAGGCCGAACCCCGGAAAGCCTGGCCTTTATCTCTGTACAACGATACCGCTAGATGGTACCCCGACTTGACCGAGTAAACACCCTTCCGCTCATAGTGCCAAATGCGCCTATCATGATGTCCACCCCCCGCAATCGGAGTAGCTAGGATCGCCTCAGCTTCCCACAGACGAAAGACCTCTCGCACTAAAACCGCATCCCACATCTTAGTACTAGGCAAGAAAAGGTCCACCAGATTACTGTCCATCGACAGGGCATGGCCAGCAAAAGGAATACAGAAAGTCGGCGGCAAAGTCGTCCAACAAGGAACACAGCACCGGCGTCCCATCCCCTATCCTCCACCGCAAAACCCCCGTCAATAAGTCCCGCCCCTCCAAAACACTCCTCCACAAGAACGAGGGCCGCGATATTCTTAATTTGCATAATTTAGAACGTTTTTTTTAGAGGTCTTCACCCTCTTCCTTTTGATGCCAAATCAGCATTCGTCATACAACGGTGAAAGATCCAAAAAAAAATTTCAGCTGATGCATAATTCTTTTTCTGAGTAGTAATTTCTTTTTTCCGATGGGTGTAATATTGTTCCGCGTATTAGGAAGCTGGCTAATCTCCGACCACAAATATGACTTGGTGGTTCGGAGGGCTTTATCTTTATAAAAAAAAACCACCTCTTGAAAATTTTATTATTGGTTACAAATCGATACATGGTGATCCATTTATTTATGACCGGATCACCATAAAATTACCGAGTAAGGCGACTTCCGTGAGGTTTCTATACGGTCTTCTATCCCTAAAATGAAGATAAAAATAGAGTTTTGCCTCAAATAGCTCCTACAGTTATAATCCCTATCCCTATTTATTTTTAGGGATATGAACAATCAGATCCCTCTTGTGGGGATGCACTATTCATCGCCTCTAAACATATTTAATTGTTAAAAATTATAGGGATAAGGATAGGAATGTTGCCCTAAACATATTTAATTGTTAAAAATTATAGGGATAAGGATAGGAATGTTGCTGGAGTGAAATAATAAATATTTAATGTGTATAAATAGGGTTGTGAGGTAGAATATGTATTATTTAATATTATTTGAAATGTTATAGGGATAAGGATAGGGATGCTGTTGTAGAGGTTTTTGAATTGAGATGTTGTAAAATAAGGATATGTATTATTTTATATTATTTTAGGGATAAAATTTGGGGTCTCTGCTGGGAGTGCCCTAAGCTTCATAGTGTGATTAACGGGTTTTATATTCTTTGTGTGAAACTTAAGTCAATACATTGTTATGAAAATTTTATATTCTTTCTGTAAAACTTCAAATTTAATTAAAACTATTACGGTCTTTTTCAAATTGGATTACTAAAATTATGAAAATCTCCAAAATAAGAGTTTTGGTTAGGATTAAAAACTACCTTAAATAAAGAGTTCTAAAAGGATTTCACTTTTGCTAAATCGATATTATGAAAAGTAAACTCCTCCTAATTCCCTGACAGTAAGCGTCATAGTGTATAATCAATGTTTTTTTTTTCCCTATACCTGTGTTTGAGTGTTTCATAACCAATACACTACGAAATGTCAAGGGGAAATTCGATTTATACTCCTTTTTTTGAAAATTTATCCGAAATCTACACCCCTTGAAATTCAAAATCTCTCTCTATCCCCCGCCTTAAAGTGAACGAACTCGCCCATTTTTAGACGAAATCGCCCATTTTTCGCCCTTTTCCCCGCCCAACCGCCGTCCGTCCCGCCCACTTACCCGCCCCCCGCCGTCGGTCTCGCCCACTTCTCGCCCATTTTTTGAAATCTCGCCCACTTCTCGCCCATTTTCTGAAAATTACTTTAAGTGTTGGGTTTGCTCCATTCCACATGAATTTTCAGATTTCTACCCTCTCATAAGAAAAAGAAACAAATATAAAGTAATTTTCAGAATCAAACGTAGAAAACCTACGTTTAAACGTAAATAAATGCGTTCTAACCTACGTTCAAACGTAGAGAAATATACATTTATTGCTACTTCCTATTTTATTGAAATAACCTCGCTTAAACGTAGGTTCTCTACGCTTAACGTAGCGAACCTACGCTTAAACGCGTGTGTTATTTCAATAAATTGCGGGTTGCAATTATTCAGATTTATCTACGCTTTAAACGTGAGGCTTCTTACGCTTAAACGTAGAAAACCTTACGCTTACCTGATTTTCAATATCGGAAAAGCGACAACCTGATTTGCAGTCAAAGCCCGACACAACCCGATTTTCCATTTACGCGCTTGAGTGTAGTCCCTCGGGGAGGCCCATCAAATCACATACTAGGGCTCCCGTCAATATTTGTAAGTTAAGGGTTTTTATGTTGTGTTTGTTTTGGGTTGAAGTTTTTTTTTTAGATAAAGTGATTGAAATAATAATTAGAAAGTTAAGATGTTTTTTTAAAATTTGTGTAGAATTATGAAATGATTGGTGAAATAAAGTAGAATAATGAATAAAATAATGGTAAAAAGGTATTAAAGTTGATAAAGTGAAATGAGAAGAGATGATTTAATATTTTTTTATTTGTAGTTGAAAATTTGATTGGTGGGAGAATTGTAAGAAATGATTGGTGATGTAAAAAACTCCCAAAAAAAACTCTTTCCAAAACAAACAAGGGCTTAATTTCATACGTTAATAGCATGTTTATATGTCTGTTTTAATTCTCCCATCAATAAGTCTCAAATTCAGTCACAAATTTTATCTTGGTCCAGGACCAAATATGATTTGACGATCTCTGATCAATAGAAAAAAAGATAAATTTGAAATTTATTAAAAAATTAATTATCTAAAGTTTCCTATGGGATGAAAATGCTGAAATGGTGGTCCTGTTTTAATTACTCCTTTTTTTCACTAAAAAAAACATTTTGGCCTTCTCCCCCGATTTAAAAATAAAAAAGAAACACTGTATATACATACCATGTCGTTGTTTCTCTATCGTTTATATGATGAAATTAAATATTTTTTCTAATGCTAATTGAAATGAATGGTTAATTATAAATAGGATGGCATGGAAATATGGAGAAACAATATGGTGGTGGTGGTGTTACGATGGCCCCATTTGCTCAACCTGGGATGCATCGCTGACTCTGAGAATTATGTTTTTGGGTTTTTGGGATATGTTTAATTTATAAGAGATGCTGTGTTGTTACTATCAATAAGTAAATCAAATTTGAAAATATTAATTGGATATTATATCCTTTAAAGTAAACTATCATTATTAATGTTGAAATCCCCTCAAGAAATACTCCATCCGTTTTTTTTTTAATGGTCAAATTTGAAAGAAAAAAAAACTGTAATTTTTTGGATTAACTTGATCATTTTTTAGCTTAAGGTTAGTCGTTTTTTAGATGAACATGGTTAATTATTTTGTCTCCAAATATGACGGTTAAAAAAAAAAAAAAAAAAAAGGGAATATAATGTAGTTGTAGAATTGGGGTTAATTAATGTTGAATCGGTTATGCTGGACCCAAGTAATATTGTTGTTGCAACTTTTTGTTAACAAAATCAATCATTTAGTATGACGTTAATTAACAGATTTGAACAGAAAATTGAATGATAAAATTGCATACGGTGAGACCAAGTGCACAATCTCTATTAAGGCGTTTTTGTGTTGGTTATGTGTCCATGTTATGAAAATCGTCTTCTAAGATAAAACGATATTCTCTTGTTTAAAACGATACTTCAATCTCCACTAAAAAAAAAAATACTTCAATCTAACAAAAGACGGCAAACTGATCATGATATATAGATCTTTTCTTTGTCTAAAAAATACAATGTGTTTATGTGTGTATGTGTCAATGCAATGAAATGATAGGAAATATTCATCGCAAAAATACTCATTTTTAAGGGACAGTATTATTGTCAAAAGATTGAACCCCGACTCATAGGTCCCAACCGTCTTTGTCCTTAGAATTAGTAGATTGATATAAATTGAAGTAAGTAACTTGATGATTTAATGTATTTAATTAGATCGTCTTAAAACTTGTCTTTAAGAAAATGTTGGCCCCACCAGGAAAAAAACATTATTTTCATTATAATAAAGTAACCGTCAATGTAACCAAACACAAAATTCATTTATTGAATAAATATTAACCCGAAAAATCTTTGTCCAAACGTACCTCACATATGCAATTGTCCGGTTGGAGAGCCCCAATGAATATAGATAAAAGTGGTAAACTATCTACGTAACAGGTAAGTGCCTTCCTCGAAGTTTCGGGAAAACTTTCCAACTGTCCTAAATTGTTCTTTGGGGAAAAGACTCTTTTTTTTTTTTTTTTTTTTTTTTTTTTTTATATAAACATCGTTTTAGCTGATCCATGTCAACGGTCAACCCAATAATGTATACCCCCAGACAAAATTTTCGGAATTTTATCGGTAATTTACAATCCCATTAATTCCAGACAAATTACTCTTTACGTCCTAGCAATATATGAGTTTTTAGAATTCTCGTATATTTTAAAATTTCAAGGTAAAATATCGTAGTATTATTTTTTTGAGATGAATTATAATACTGGTATTGTTTAGTTTGAAATGAAAGAAATTTATTTAATATTAAATTAAGATGTGAGAAATCCTTAGATTATGACTTATATTATGATACAAAACAAACAAACAAATATACTCTCTATTACGGAACGAATGAAGTATTATTTTTCCCCAAAAAAACACGATCATCACACGTTTAAGGAAGTTTCTTGAGATCACCGTCACATTTATATATATATATATACGTCCAAACTACTATATATATATTACACTCTTCCACTATCTCTTTACAAATACAATTACAAACGTTTTTTTAATTTATTTTTTATGCTATTTTCTCCTGTAGTATACTAGCCAGGTGTTAAAATAATGTATTCTTCTGGGCAAGAGGAGTTCTATAACAAGTCTCCACCACCCACAGCACCACCAGTCCACGGCGGATACCAATACCATCAGGCACCGCCTCCAGCCACCGGCATCCCCATTTCTGCTCCAACATACGTCTATACGGATACTGTGCCGGCACCGCCACCACCTCAATTTCAGGCTACCAATCATGGGTCATGGTCAACTGGCCTTTTTGATTGCTTTTCCGATGTATCAAATTGTATGTTTATTTATTTAATTTTTTTTTTTGCTTGAATTGCTAAATAGAACAGTTTTGTTTTAGATGTTCCTTCAATTGTTGTGTTTTTATTTTTTTGATATTATTTTTTGTTTGACAATTTTTATATAGGCTGTGTAACTTGTTGGTGTCCCTGCATAACATTTGGACAAATTGCAGAAATTGCTGATAAGGGATCATCTTGTAAGTTTGCATTTTACTTATCTTTTTATTTGTTTATTTACATTTTTTTGTATTTTCCATTTTTTTTTTCGTGTTGTGTCGCACAAAAAAAGCCAATTGTTTTTTTTTTTTTTTTTTTTTTTTTTTTTTGAGTGGATCATGTGAAATAACAACCTACTCCTTGAGTGAAAGAATATTTATAGATTTTTCTTCTATTCCTAGTTTATTATCCCCTTAACAACTTTTCAAACATTAACATCACAGTCAAAGAATTTTAGACTTTATCAAACAAAAACGTATGACATCGCTTATCATTTCTTCTCAAATTATAATTTTTTTAAGCTTGCTAGTAGCTAAGAAATCTACTCAATGAGAAGTGAAATACTTGTGTGGTGTCTCCATACGTGTGGAGACACCGTATGTAGCAAAGACAACCACACAGTTTCATTTTGTATTTAAACTGTATGGTTCTGATTATTTTCAAACAAGTATTACTGAAAAATTAACTCTTAAGACTTAAGCCTTCCATCAAAACTGTATGGTTCCAATATAAAAAGAATCTCAGGATCATAGTGAGGCGTTGGCCCATCAGCTTGGTTCACTTCTGAAGGTGGATCTACATTGGCTTAGGGGTCACGTAATCGGGAAGTTATTGTGTGGTGAGGGAATTTGTGGTGAAGTGACGGGTGAAACGATCAGAACCACACAGTTTTAATACATAATGAAGGTGTGTGGTGTGGTGTGCCACACGGTGTCTCCGCACCGTGTGGAGACACCACACAATAATCTCCACACGTAATCCCATTGAGATCTGAGAATTTTTATTTTTTTAGCATTAAAATGATATTGTTTTGTTGTTAAAAAAATAGTTTTAGGTTTCACTGACCCCACTGAAATAAAATTTTAAATAAAAAATTTAGTTATAAAATTCAATTACCTCACCGAAAAAATTTCTTAGATCCGCCTCTGCCTCTAAATACTTGATAGCTAGGATACTGGGAGTGTAGGAAAAGGTTGTTGGAACATGAAAAACATGTTTTCCATCGTCATTTCTTAATATCGTTTTTCGTTGAGAATTAAATACCTCTCTTAATAGAGGCTTAGCTAATCCTTGTTTAATTAATTTAAATAGAAATTGTTTTACGTAAGAGAAAAATTATTATGTATATGTTAAAGTGTTCCAAATTGAATATTTGTAATTATTTTACTCATTACGAGATAAACTTATAACCTAGATTTTTCATAACCCGACAATGAAACTAATCTTTTTATATGGCTTTGGGCTTACATTATACATTGTGAGACACTCCTACAAAATATTTACAACAAAAGTGTGTGTAATAATGGAGCGTTAGGATTGAATTGTTGAGATAAAATCTATTTGTTTAGATAGAGATTATTCACTATCATTAATAGTTTTTTTTTTTTTTTTTGACTTATATCATTAATAGTTTTATAAATTGTAATTGTTTCCCATTTATCATCATTAATCCAATCATTTCAGATCAATATGAAAATACTACGTATGTCTCAAAATATAAGTCAGTTTAGAGAGACAAATTAATAAAATGGATGAATCTTATAAATTTAATTTAAAAAAAATGACTAAAATATAATTTGACTATCAATAATAATACAATAGTTATAAAGTAATTGTGTATTTGTATTGGATACTTAATAAAGTAAATGTAAGATAACGAAAACAGTAATAAATATTATTTTATTGATAATGTAAAATGATTTATATTTTGAAACAAATTCAAAGCGATCGATAGAATGATTTATTTTGGGATGGAAGTATTACACAACACACAATATTACACCATGCATGATCATGTGTGATATCTTAACTGATACGAATCTTATGACGATCGATATTGTAACTATTTTGTTGTGAATTTGTTAAACAATATCTGGATAATGCAGCATGTGGAGCAAGTGGAGCACTGTATGCACTGATAGCATATATGACTGGATGTGCTTGCTTCTACTCTTGCTTTTATCGAACTCGCCTTCGCCAGCAATACAATTTACAGGAAAGCCCTTGCGATGATTGTCTTGTTCATTTCTGCTGTGAATCTTGTGCTCTCTGCCAAGAGGCCCGTGAGCTCAAACTCCGTGGCTTTGACTTGTCTATCGGTACGTCCTACTAACAAATCCCCTCTTTCTTTTCTTTTCTTTTCTTTGGCGCAATCTGCCACCCGACCGGGAACCAACCATATATGCGAGTTACTTTCTTTCTTTTCTCACTTGCATTCTGAATGATTAAGGGTATTTATGGTATTGCATAATAAATTAAATAGGATGGCATGGAAACATGGAGAAACAAAATGGAGGTGGAGTTACAATGGCACCCTTTGCTCAACCTGGGATGGATCGTTGAATGCCTATGACTATATGTATAGAATGGGGTTGGGATTTGTTTGAGGTTAATACAATTGTTATAACATTTGTACACAACGAATATATTGATTATGGTATAAGATTCATCGATTGTGATAGACATCTATCATAATCAATGATGTAAAAATATGTCAATCGTTGTGTATGAATGGTTATGAATGAACGTGACATTACCCTTGTTTTACTAAAGATGCTGAGTTGCGGTTCTTTATAAAGTAATCAGTTGTGAAAAATAATATTGGATATATCCTTTAAAAGAAAACTATCATTGTTGATGTAACTTTTCTTTTTGTTAACGTTGGAATCCTCTCAAGAAATTTATATTCTTTCCGTCTGATAATATAAGTCATTATACATGTCTTAAAATATAAATCATTTTTCATTATCAATCAAGTATTTATTGCACTTTTTTTCCATCTAAAGATGAGAATCGCATTCTCCACTTCTTCGTTTATGGAAATGCATTCTACTATCTAACCTAGATTTCTTCATACTTTGATATGCTATGCTAAGATTTACATTGAGAAATAAACAATAAAATTATCTCCGCCAGACACTTTATCATTACCTTAAAATGTGGTAGATAAACAACGGGTGTCTTTATTTGAACCACAATGAATTTACCGGTGTTTCACAGTAGAATCGATATTATGAAAGTCAGTTCTGAAGGCAAAAATTGAATTCTCGTAGATGCGTTGTGAGAATTGACATTGAAAAAGTCAGTTTTTGACTCTATATTGTGAAATCAGTGTTTACCAATAGAAGGGGCAGAGTTAACCCCCTAAATCGTGGCTTCTTACATGTAGCTAAGGGAGGACTTGTAACAATTTCTCTAATTATGTTTATTTCTCTTTCATCCTCTCTCCTTTAAATCTTTAAAAGTAAATTGAAGTCCCCAGGACGTGGCCTACAGTAGTAAAGAGGCTTGTCTTTGTAATGGCAAATTTGGACCGGGAAGGCTGAGTGTGGTGGTTCGAATCTCGTAAATGGACGACTTCTTTCAGTATCTTGGTATAATGACAGCCCATGACTCTGAGCCACCAGGTTACCTGATTAACATTTTCACTCATTCCGTGAGACAGTGGAGTGGGGGGCCTTTCGGCTAGGGTTTAACCGTCTTTTTTAAAGTAAATTGAAAAGTTACTTTTGATAAAGTGGTAGTGGTTAAATTGGAACGGAGGGAGTTTTTTTTATGCGAACGTTGATTCTGACCGGATTTTAGGGAGAATATTGGAATTTTTTTAAACTTAATTTGAGTAATAAAATATTAAATATATTTTATGATCGGTATTGGGTTAAAAACACAGAACACCTGACACAAATTAGTTAGAATAATCACTATTATTATTTTTAACTGAAATTAAGTCAGAATTTGTTGCATGAAAAGATGCTATTTGTATCTATAATTGATTTTCAAAATCGAATCAGTGGGTTCCGGATACCGGAAGTTTAAAAAAAAAAGTCTGACTCTTGTCATACCTTTTCTTAAATTTTACAATTTGGATTTCTAATTTACACATTTTGGTCGCCAACCCATACATATCTTGGCGACAATTCAACAGATTCAGCCTATTTTTCTATGCCGGCCCAGGCCCAGACCCGCATAGCTCAGTGCAGGGTTGATTAAATTCCCATATTCTAGTTTATTACAATCTGTCCTACCACACTTTAAAATATAAGTCCGTTTAAACATTTGAAAGTAATTAAATGCCGTTAATTTTAATGGTAAAATTCAGGAATACCATTTGACTCTCATTAATATAATAGTTATAAAATACGTGAAGGTATAATAAATTACGTGCATAAGAAAGAAAATGGTAATAAATACTCCATCGGTATTTTAAATGGATTTATATTATGAGACAAATTCAAAAAGTTAAACGAACTTATATTTTGAGACAGATGTAGTATAAACAAAATTGAACATAATAATATACTATTTTTTCTTAGGAAATAACTTGGTGAGTGAAAGAATTATTTCCGTGAATGATCCTTCTCAGGATATCTGATTATATAATCACAATTACATAACTGTTACAATTCTATGGCTATAATCAAGGCTAAGCAGTTACATCAGATATATACAAAATATATCTAATAAATACAAAATATATCTAATAAATATTACATAATTACATATTCTATTACACCCCACAGTCGAAACGGGAGGCGCACGAACGCTGAGATTGGTACGAAAATCTTCAAAAAGAACAAGAGGTAGGCCTTTGGTAAAAATATCGGCGATTTGATACCGAGATGGAACATGTAAAACTCATACTTCGCAGCGGGCAACCTTTTCACGGACGAAATGGATATCCATCTCAACATGCTTTGTGCGTTGGTGTTGAACAGGATTACCGGATAAATACACCGCACTGACATTATCACAATAAACAATAGTGGCTTTTCGAAGCGGACAATGAAGCTCGAGCAATAAATTTCGAATCCAACATGACTCAGACACAACATTGGCCACGCCACGATACTCAGCCTCGGCACTCGAGCGGGATAAAGTAGGTTGTCGCTTAGACGACCAAGAAACCAAGTTATCTCCGAGAAACAAACAATAACCAGAAGTGGAGCGGCGCGATCAGGACACCCTCCCAATCAAAGATCGATATAAGTGACGAGAGCAGGAACGGAGGAGGGATATAAATGTAAGCCAAGATGCAAAGTGCCCTGTACATAACGGATAATGCGCTTCAGCGCTTGCATGTGGTCCACCCGGGGATCATGCATGTGAAGACAAACCTGCTGGACAACGTAAGAAATATCAGGCCGGGTGAAAGTGAGATATTGAAGAGCGCCTGCAAGACTGCGATAAAGTGTCGGATCCGCAAAAGGCTCACCACCCGAGGCTGACACTTTCCCCTTCGTGTCCACTGGAGTAAGGGCCGGTTTACAATTGGACATGCCTGCGCGGTCAACTATCTCAGCAGCATACTTACGTTGGGACAAGAATAAACCGCCTTCGTGACGAGTCACACGAATCCCCAAGAAATAATTAAGTGGGCGAGATCCTTCATAGCGAACTCGTAACTAAGATTGTCCATGATCATGGTACGGAGAGTGTCAGAAGAGGCCGTGAGGATGATATCATCAACATATAATAATAGGTACGCCATATCCGGGCCATTCCGGTAAATAAACAAGGATGTGTCGGATTTACTGTTGGTGAACCCAATAGACGTGACAAAATCCGCAAAGCGCTTATACCAAGCCCGGGGGGCCTGTTTGAGGCCGTATAGAGACTTACGGAAAAGGCAGACGTTATCAGGGCGAGTCGAGTCACGAAAACCCAAGGGTTGATGCATATAGACCACTTCCTTTAACTCACCGTGTAAGAACGCATTCTTAACATCCAACTGATGGATCGGCCATCTGTTAGACAAAGCCAAACTAAGCACTGTCCGAATGGTAGCTGGTTTGACAACCGGACTGAACGTGTCACCGCAATTGATCCCAACCTGTTGAGTCTTCCCATCACCTACAAGACGGGCTTTATGCCTCTCAAACGAGCCATCAGATTTTTCTTTATGATTAAAAATCCACATCGAACGAATAACATTAACATCATGGGGACGGGGCACTAAATCCCACGTCTTATTTTTAATAAGAGCATTAAATTCATCATTCATGGCCAATTTCCAATTCGGGTCACGTAGAGCATCAATCGGGTTACGAGGAATGGGTGATGGTGTAACCGTATGGAGATGGGCTGATCGAATGATATTTGGGATTGGGCCTTGAAGATGCCATGTTGACTTGAGTGGTGGGCCTATTTAGAGATAGGCCGATCAAGGGAAGGCTGTGGATGGAGACGCGGGTTGGGCTGGGGTGTTGGCTGAGGATGTGGGTTGGGCTGATCCTGTATTGAAGGCGCCTGAGGTGGTGCAGCAGCACTTTCAGTTTGGGCCGAAGGGGAGTGGGCCGGCTGGGCTGTTTGGGCTGCAGGGGAGTGGGTCGACTGGGATGAAGTTTGGTAATAATGCATGACAGATGGGTCCAGTCCATTATCCAAAAATTCATACACATCGGGAGGATTTTTATTTAACTCCACAAAAGGAAAACGAGTCTCATAAAAAATAACATGTTGGGACGTGATAATTTTATTAGTCGATAAATCAAAGCACTTATAACCACGGTGATTAGAAGGATACCCAAGAAACACACACGGAGTAGAACGTGCTTGGAGTTTGTGAATAGTAGTGGAGGGAAATAACGGATAACAGAGACAACCAAAAACACGGAGGTGTGAGTAGGAGGGATCTTTGTGATAAAGTACTTTAAGAGGAGACTCATTTTGTAATAATTTACTCGGAATAATATTAAGAAGATATGTAGCCATTTGTAATGCGTGAGGCCAAAAAGACAGAGGCAACGAGGCATGTAACAATAAAGTTCGAATGATATTATTTATGGAGCGTATTTTGCGTTCGGCCTTGCCATTCTGGGAGGAGGTATGAGGACATGAAAAACGAAAAGAAATACCATGTGCATGACACAACTCCCAAAACGGATTATTATCAAATTCACCCTCATGATCACATTGGACACATTTAAATAGAAACCCACCCGATTAAGGTTTAATCGTTTTTTCGAAATGTCGCTGCAATTCCTAAGGAATAAATGAAATAATATCTGTCTTTTAAAAACAAAACACTTTCCCCAAAGACCAGGTCTACACGCAAATTCTGTGCATTAAAAGTAGCAAAATCACCCATTGCAGTAATAAAAAGCAAAGTGTTATCTTATTGAGTGGAATATTTGACCAAATAAACGGGGAAATTGGGAACGAGACTCCATATGAATTTCATTAGTCTCTCCTCTTAATTTATCTGAGTAAGTTGTCAAATTTATGCATTTTAAAAACATGAATTAATATATTAATTTTTACAATGAAATGATTAGAATATCTATAAATATAATTAATATGACATTCTTTTTAATATTTAGTACTGTAATAAATAAGGATAAATCAAATAAAAACATAATAAATATTATATTGAAAATTGTACCACGTCAAATAAAATGATATAAATATTTTTGACAACTGCCTTAATTATTGTGGAAGGGAGGAAATACAACGTTATGACACAAGAGTATAGAAAATAATTTCACAAAACATTATAAAGGAAAACAAAACACAACAAGACACAACAAACGACATTGCAAAACAACAAAACATCACAAAGGTTTTTGCAACACCTAGCGATGCTTCAAGATTATTTGCTACACTCGTTATGTCATTTCTTTACAAAATTTCCCTATTGCACTATTATTTATCATCTATATTAAATAATGCTTCGTTACAAAATTTCCTTGTTGCCCCGTTAGGCCAATGTCTTCTTGGTTTTTCTTCATAATTTGCATATTCTAGTAACGGTTTGCATTGGAATCGCTCTTTAGATAAATGTTATCGCAACGAAACTCAAATGACACCAGTTGAATAGATGTACCTACGATAAACCGAAGAGATATAACACTTAGACCGAAATGAGATATTTAATATGTTTCATGAAAACGTACATAGTTTCGGATGAGACATATAATACACAAATCTATGTATTAACTATAAAAAAAAGCATATAATGCAAACAAGGAATTCATTCACATGTTGAAAACATCATCACTAAAAATACTCCGAGTAACCTTTCAAAAAAAATAAAAAAAAAAAAAAATACTCCGAGTATCTCTAGTTTGATTAAACGAATACCCGTTTGATTGAAACAACTCCTTTATAACCTGAGAGAAGTTTTTTTTCGTAAGGTCTCTTAAAGACATTTACTTGAAACAAATCTTTTTTTAAAGACAAAGCTATATGTATGAGTTCATATTCTTTATTGCTTATTTATCTTTTTTGTTGTTGTTAATTTTCCAATATGTATCACTTCATAGGTAATATAGGATACAATCTAAAAAAAATAAAAAAAAATCTAAACAACAAATTGATAGAAAATTATTTATCAAAAAAAGTAAAAAATAGAAAAAGGAATATTTCATTACTCAAGTCACACATCTTTACTCGAGACTTTCCAATTGAAGATTCTTGGATTCCTTTACCTTTCACTCATTTCACTTAAACCCCATTTCTACAAAAGTAAAAAATAAAAAATAAAAAATAAAACAAGAAACAAAGAAAGAGAGGGCTGGTAATAGCCGATGAAAATGGAAGCAGCTGAAGCAGAGTTGGAGAGAAGAAGCAAGTATTTGAGCAGTTTGATTCAAAAAAAGAAAGTGGTAGAGCAAAAAGGAGCGTCAACGCTTGAATGTTGGCGTAAGAGCAGCCGATATGGCTATTGATTTGCAGAATCATGCTTTTAAATGTGCTAGAGACTCTCTTGATTCCATGCCTAAAGGAAAGCTTGATAGCAAACGCCTTGCCCTTTCTCTCAAAAAGGTTGTTTAATCTTTCTTTACTTCTTTTAATTGTAGATTGGATTAATAGAGGTTTAATCTGCTTTCTTATTGTGTGGTTTTTAGTGTTAATTAATGGTTTTTTTTTTTTTTTTTGTTTTTTGTTTTTTGTTTTGGGTTTAATTCTTAGTACTAGGTTTTGAATGTTTTTGATCGGTCATGTTTAGTCAATCGTTGACATTAATTGCATTTTCAGACATCATTCTGGAGGTGAAAAAACTAATTATTTTTAGCTGTTTAGCAAGGTTTATGCTGGTGGTTAGAGTAGCAATTATTCTTTGGGGAAATGATTGATTATTCTATCCCCATTTCTAGTGCTTTCTCTTTTTTTCTTTTGTCTTCTTTTGTGTTTTTAAACTCCAAGAAAATGTTCATTCATATATATATATATATACCAAGCAAAAATATTGTTCTCAAGAGTTTTAGACATCAAAACAGAAATCAGATTTCTGATCAGTAGCCCACATTATATGCTTCTATTTCAATATTTCTTGTTGACAATAAATCTCATGATGAGTCCGTTTCTTTATGAATTTGTGGTAAAACGATCTGCTTTCATATCATACTTTCAATGAATGCAGCAAACTGGAAATGAGCAAACAATCTGAAAAACAGGAACGAACAGTGTATGTATTTGGACGTCTTTGTAGACTCTAATAAGGCTTGAATCTTCAACTTTGGAGTAACTAGGACGATTTTCTCCTCTGGGGTAGTCTGTCTTGTTAAATGATGACAGTCTTAAGCTAAAGATATCGTACCAAGCACAGATATTGTACTACAGAACGTACGCAATGCAGATATATCTGTAAAGGATTGTGTATCTTTACATGTATATCTGCATGTTAGAATTTCCTGTAATCTCAGAAGAAGACTCCATACGTTTTGTCCGGTGCATTTGTATCCTACATTCCCTGTGTTATGTTATCTTCGATCTTATCTACATACAACTTGCTAATGAGTATATGTATATAGATACGTAAGTTATATATATTTGATGTTTAGTGTGTCACCTAGTAACTCTTGAATTGTCTGTTTTGTTGTTGAATAATTTTGACACAGGAATTCGACTCGACGTATGGTCCGGCATGGCACTGCATTGTGGGATATAGCTTTGGGTCCTATGTCACACATTCAGTTGGTGGTTTTTTGTATTTTTCTATTGACAAAGTTTATGTTCTTCTCTTCAAAACTGCTGTTGAACCATTACCTGGTCATTAACCTAACCATGTACATCTTTCACAACTCTCTCTTTATGTTCCGGTGGCCCGTTTTTTGTTTTCTCTTTTGGTTTATTTTTATTATTCTCATTTTCTCTTTAGTGTCACTGATGAATATGCATAAGGCAATAGATAATAGATCTTCCAAATGTGATGGCTCTTTAAAAGAACACATAAAATCTCGCTATAATGCATTACATTCGGTACAACGAACCTTAATCATCCTTAATCATCTACCTCATTTATTAATCATGCTTCTTTCACATTCTAGAAGAAACAATTGATAAAGGTTATATACAATATACAATAAATAAAAATAATACAACACATTCATCAAATTTTATAATGGAGAAGGATAAGCGGTGAATCCTAAAATCAAATAATCTCCCAAATAATCATGAAATCGATGAATTTTCACGAATAATCCCGAAAATCATGAATTTCGAAATGAATTTTTGAAAATTAGTGAATTTCGATAATGCGGCGATGAATTTAAGCGGTGAATTTCGAACACAAGTGAATTTTCGACAAAAACAAATAGTTTTGTCTTTTATGCCTCAATGAGGTTGAAAAAATACAACACATTCATCAACATTATTGGAACCGCAGTCTAACATCACATGTTGACCACTAAGTTTGATTTTCTTAAATTCGACTTCGTTTCTGAAGTGTTAAATGTTTCGTATGTGATGCGTGCGATAGTAGATTCATTGTGATGTTGATATCAACCACCTTTTTTTTTTTTTTTTTTTTTTTTTTTGAGATGATTAAGTTTCTCTTTAATCTATGTGAAAAGTAGTAGATTCGGTGTGATGCCCAACAGTAGATTCATTGTGATGTCGATAACAACCGTCTTCATTTTCTTTTTAATCTATGTGAAAAGCAGTAGATTCATTGTGGTGTCGATAACAACACCTTCATTAAGTTTCTTTTTAATCTATGTGAAAAAAACTAACACGAATTTCAGTTTTTTCTATTTTTTTAGTGTGTTTTTTTTATACTACAAAAAAATCTTAATAGAAAACATGTTATTTCTATATTTGCCCTTCAAATTTATCATTTTCTTTGCACCGGTTGATTCTCACCGAATTATAGACAGAATATTGAAAGTTTTTCTGACTTAATTTTAGTCAGAAAGTTTTTCTGACAAGTATTGGATATGAAAACCACTTAAAATTTAAACTCGAATTGGTTCAGAATAATTATCGTTTTCTGACTCAAATTAGGACAAAATAATCTGCTATCTGGAGCAACTATGAATAATGTACTAGGACCCACCACTCGTGGCTTTTACTAAGACAACAAAGCAAATTTTGCAATGCAACATTCAACAACATGAATACAGAATTATACTAGGTTATGAATGCATAACCAGCAATATTCAACAACTGCGTCTAACCCAAATATTACAATGAATGGAGACTGCATTTGCATCCAAATCTCAAAACAACTTAGGACATCAGTCCCTTAATAGGAAGAACAGCCCTGAAATTGCATAATGATTCACAGAATAAAGCGTTCTTAATGAAACGCATTTGCCGTGTTTGTACAATTTGAATGATCATCCAATTCACCTTTTAAGAACACAACTGTCTACTAACTCAATCTCAACGGTCAAGGAATGCCAAACCCTTTTCGTTAGAGAACCAAAATTTGGGTGTGTCACATCCGCGAATGAATTTGGAGGCACCTAATGAAGTTTGCCAGAAGCATCAATTATAAGCAGAACTCAAAGAAAGAAAGATGCATCAAAGAATAGAAGACCCAAGAATATCATGTAGCAAAGAAATGTAATGTCCCAGTGGAAATGCTGCGAAAGACATCCGGATACTGTTGAGTTTGACGATGGTGCCACGAACGTCCCGTTTGGGTATGTTGTATTGCTCCCTCTCCTTCAAGAAAAACCCAGAAATACACCAGTCAGAACTTAAAGAGACAAATGTAGCATAGATGAACAAAAATATATACTTTATAAGGGACCCCTTTAAAGGCACTACAACCCCAACATACTGAGCCACGTCACCCACCCAGCACCAAGGTGAGAAAATCGACTTTTTAGAAGTCAAATACCGTAGTGTTGTGCCATGATAGGTGTGTTGTTTACATTAAGTTGAGTGTGGTGCATTTGTATACCCCCATTTTATAATCAAGCAACTAACCTTCCTGGATATATACATGTACCAGTACCTGCACAATGATGTGAAGAAAATTTAGCATACAACGAAAAATTTAGACATCGAAGATTACTGAGTTTGGAACCGGAAAATGTAGGCCAAGATAATCATATGTATGACTACTTACTAGGATCTGAGGTTGTGACAGTAGCAACTCCATTAAAGTCACAGGTTCCGTCCGCCATACCCATCTTGTGATAATAAAAATCAAAAGCGTATGAAGCATGGGCGACCACTGTATCCGGGTCATAGCATGGTCTGCCCTGCATTAACGGGTTGCAGTCAACCTTCCCAGGCCCGCAAGCCCAATCCAGTGCCGCTTGAAGCATCTTATGGTCAGCTCCAGCTTTTGCAACACAATATGTCTGATTGGTGGTGTCGTTAGCTAAAACCGTACCACTCCCTGTCAAGTGAAGGATATAAATAGGTACACCGTTGGAATCAAAAAGACCCCAGTTCTTCTCTGATACAGGCCCGGGCCTTTGATCTTCGTTGTATAACTCGTAAATGTATGTATTTACTGCAATCCCTGGGTGTTTGGGTGTCCCGGTTTTGTTGAGAATATGTCTGATAAGATTACTGTTGTACGTGTTGGCATTGTCGAGAGTAGCATCTTGTTCGGAAGAATCTCCCTTCGAAGGCCAACCAGATTCAGTGACAACAACGGGAATATTCGTGAAGTTAAGATAAGTCATAGCAAAATACGCAGCATCAACAACCGCGTCAAATACGTTAGTGTAGTGCAGGAGTGTGTTAGAGTCAACAGCTTCCTTGTTTGGAGGAAGAGGACGAAACAAGGCGTAATCTAACGGGATTATACCATTTGATCGCATATAATCGTAATACGGATAAACATTGAGCATAAGAAACGAGTTAGTGGATTGCAAGAACTTGAGCAACGGAATCATGACCGGTTCCATTGAGCGGTTAAAGAATGCTTGGGAAGGAGGGAAAGAATCAAGAATGATGGAAGAAGAGTGTGGGGTGGACACTTTGATTTGGGAATCGAGGTTTGTAGCAACAAGGGCAGAATGGATAAACTGCATCGCAGAAACCAAAACCGGGGCAGCATTCGTAAGGGTGGTTAGGACTTCGGATCCAACAGAAATAGCTGTGATGTTGGTGGCAGGAACGTGTGCAAGAATGTTTCGTGTTACCCAATTGGCTGCGGTTACATTAGACTGGCCAATACCCAAAATTTCATCATTCGGTACAGACACAGTAACTTGGATTCCAGTATTAGCTAAGGCCTGTAGCATTGCTTGATCGGTATCGTATAGCCTAACGTGCCGGATCTGCTGAGCCTTGAGAAGGGCAACAACCTGTGTTGGACTGGGCATGTCAGATAGATCAGTGCCGATATTTACACCAATAACAGCACCTGCAGTGACCCCAAACATACACCTAGTTAAGTTATAAACAAAGTTCCACACCGGCAAAAAAAAAAAGAATGGATCATAAAGCATTCGAGACTACTATATATAACCGATTCACGTGCTTAGACATTTCCATAATCTAATCAAACTCAAAATAGCCTACACGTCCAATACGAGGAGGGTTCAGCTATAAGGATCTTTCTTCGCCATTATGCTCTTATCCAAAAATACAAAAACCACTCCCACAATTCACCTTCTTAAAACCCGGTTTCCTTGCTATGTCTTATTTCGGGCCCGATCAAAGACTCTAAGGCTTGCTTTCGTATGACAAGGTGCATTACAAGTACATACTATGTCTGTGTCTCTTAAAAAAGAAGACTAAAAGAATGAAAATCATCTTGTTTGCCACAGCTGTTGAACTGTAAACAATAACATGAGTAAAAAAAAAGGAACATATGAGTATTAAATTAATAGACTTGTCAAGTACTTGACAACAAGATCCAATCAAACAAAGATATAATTCATGCCTGGACTATGTCAGGACCCATTTGCATTTACACAACAAAACAATGTCATGTGCAGACCATGTCAAATCCTAAGCATTATAATGACCAGTATACCCTCAAAAAAAGCATAATCCGTTATTAGATTTCCATGAACATACCTATTATTCGAAGTAAACCCCACGTACCATGGTCCACAGCTGTGTAATTTCAAAACAATATTCCATATTTTGGGAAAAGCAAGAATATTACCAGGAAGAAGATTCTTTATTTAAACTATGACCTATTAGCAGCAGAACACAACCATAAACACTTTTAAGGTACTTTCAAAATTTGAAGACAGATCAACTTCTGCACTTGCAGTTTACGTATATACAAGCCTTCTCCTGAACCTTGAGCTTCAAATATAATAAGAATGACAGCCTTATACAATAGGGGGAGGGGGAGGGGGAAAGGGGGAAGGAACCCACCTAATTAACATAGCATTGGCATAACAAAGCTAATAATCAAGAAAGTTAAGAAGAATTACACATAGTTTGGTGGGAGATACAGCTAACAAATATCAGAAAATCAAACTGTTTGTGGGGATAAAATGAAAGAACACGTTTTTTGAACATTACAATGGTAATTGGTAATGCTTGACTTATTATACTTGCAAAGAAGCTATTTTGGGCAGAATGGGGGAAGGGGGGGAGCCCACAACATAATGCTTTAATCTTGAAGCTTGCAATGAAGCTTATTTTGGGCAAACAAGAGAATAGAAAGAGCCCACAAAACGAAAATGACAAAATGAATAAACCAGAAGCACTAACCTTCATCAGCAGGAGCAGCAGAAACTGAAACTAGTAAAATATGAAGGAAGAATAAGAAACACTTCAATGCTCTCATAGTCTTGATTCACCAAAAAGCAACGATCTTGAAAATTTCCTTGAGCTCAAATTCAAAACCAACAGAGCACAGTGTAAAAAGTAAAGTGTATTATTATTACAGCTCACACTTGCTAAGGTTGTCTGATGGGGAGAGATGGAAGAATTCGGTGCATCAAAATGGACGGCGAGGATGGAATGACAAGGACTTTAGTTGATTCAATGGACTAGAACCAAAAAGGGAGTTCTGGGACTTGCCTTGATGGGAATGGTTTTGAAGTGTCTTGTTTGTCACTGTGTGTGTGAGCGTGATAGAGATAGAAAGAGGAGAGAGAGAGAGAGAGAGAGAGAGTGAGTAAACGATGACTGTTAAATGGTCTGGGCTGGGCAGCTGGAGTGCATTCAAATGTCTTGATTTTTAATTTTTACTGCTGTCTGTAGTGTTACAAACAGTATAAGGGACCCTGTTGTATAGGGCTACAAATTAGTTTTGTCGCTTTAATCTTCAAAGTTCGACGATCTGTTAGTAATAGTAAGTCAATTTTTCAGAATTTTCCACGATATAAATGTGTGAGAGTATTTTTTATTTATTTAATTTTAATGCCCCTGGTATTCTAATAACTGGCCGTAATCCGGAGTTATTTTAAATTTACTGCTACTATAAAATCCCGGTATTCAGTGTTGGAAGTAGCGTCTGAAAGACAATTTCTGTAATTGTTTTTATAATCAATAAATGACAGATTTATTCTCATCTTATTATTTAGTTCGTGCTTATATATTATACACTACTCTTGAACCCAAGTCGTATCGTATGTGCCATATATAACTAACAGTGTGTGTCACACATGAGGATTGAGTTTATGATGATACACTTGAACTATTAGTCCGCGGTGAATTTAATCAAAGTATGAGGTCTATTGATTAAACCACCATTAATGGGCTCAGAACACTTTATGGTGTGACCGTCTTATCCGGACCGTCGATGTTGGTTATCTAAGTGGGGCATTTATATATGATGTAGTCATATTGGACTGGACTGATTTAATCTGTATTTCTCATACAATTTCGTGATTGAAAAATCTTATTAAATCACAAAATGATCATTTATGGATTAACCTTAATCCTGAAGTGATTGCATACTCCTACTTGTTTCAGGATAGGGTTTGATGTGTTCGTTAAGGATCGCTAAGAGGCGCGGTCCGAATCACTTTCACGTTGGCACTATTCTGGATTGAGTGAGAAGTGTGTGTCTCACAGATATGGAATCCATTCCTTCCTGTGGGAAGTAGAAAGACAATCCCCTTATTTGTTAATCCTAGAAACTGATCGATTCGCGGAGTACGTATTGGTTATGAACTAAATGATCACTAGTGGGTTAATGGTATTGAAGAAAGTTTACGGAAATAATCCCGCTTCATTACGGATAGTCTATGGAGGGTTAGTTTATATGTAACGATTATATCAATGGACACTTATCGACTCGACTCGACGTTTTGAGAATAAGTTATATCTATAATCGATAAAGTTCAGTTTCGGATTTATGGTGTCGTAATTCCGAAATTAATAAGTAGAGTAGGAATATTGTGTATGATGAATATTTTATTCAATTTATTGTAGCTACTGGTTATAGGTTCATGGTCCCCGGGTTGGCTCCTAACACGTGAGTATTTTCTCATTTTATGGAACCTCGAAAATAAATTAAATAGTTAGTCTATTTAATGAATATGCAATATTATTTATTTGGTAAATAATATGTAAAATAGAAAAGACATTTTCTATTAAAATTAATGACATAAGTGGCGCCCCAAATGTGGATAAGTTAGGAAAAAAATTTTCCTAGATTGTGTCACATGTGTAATTAATTAATTATCTATTTGTTGGATAATTAATGAAAAAATAAAAGATAGATTTTTTAGGAATTATCTCTTATCTTTTGGCAAATATTTTTTCCATGTGGGAATAAGTAATTGTGGTGTGAAAAGAATAACTCTCTTGGCTAGTTATTTTCCTATATAAAGAGAGTTCTGTTAGGAAATCAATCGAGTAGCGCAACGGAATTTAAAAATTGATTTCCCGATCCAGGATCGTCTCCGTTTAAACAATAAACATACACAAGAGAGGAAGGTAATGTTACCGTGGTTGATCTAAAAAATCGACGTTTTGACCGTCCGGTAGGAGTAGATGTGCGCGAGCCGTCCAAGCGTCCGGCCTCTACCAGTAATCCATACGAGCACCTCGCCGGAATCCCGCCAAGGATTGCTACTAAAAAAACTCGACTGCTTGGTCGACATTTTTTCTCTCTACAATCTCTCTCTAAGAAGCTCTCTTATTTTTCACAAGAACAATTAGCTCTTGAAATTATGGTGTACAAACGAGCTTAGCACCCCTTGCTCTTATAGGCCTATGGGGCGCCCCAAGCCTTCCCAAAATCCTTGGGGAACAAGTCTTGGGTAGAGTGGAGAGAAAGAAAACCTTTGACTAGTAAAATAAAGAAAATCCCCTTGATTGATTTATCTCATTTAATTTAATATCTTATATTAAATATTTTCAAGATATTGTCAATATCTTATATTGAATATATTTATCTTATTACCATAAATCTATTTTCCAAATATCAATTAATATTCAATATTAATATTATGGTAATCTAATTATGTGTATAAATAGTATAGCCACCTATGAGTCACGGAAATAGCCTATCCGGATGACCACGTCGGATCAGGTTCGCTGCCATAGCGTTCGTGAGGCCAGTCAAGTCGAGGGCGCCACAATCGGATCCCCCCAAAGAGCCTTCAAACCTACAAGGTCACTAGTAGCTCAGGGGGCCGACCTGCGACCTTGGACAACAGATCCGTAAGAGACCGCACGAGACTTAAAGGGAAGCATCAGAGGGGAAGTATGGCAGGACAATAAGCAGGCGACCTTGTTTAGGGCGACCCACGCGACCACGTAGGACGCCGCCAAGATATTTGATCCAATTGTCGTCTAGATATTTAGTTTACTTCACTACTAAGATATCATGTAAATATTTGTCTTACTTAACCCCTAAGCTTCCCTTCTTCTATAAAAGGAGGGCTTGTGTAACCACAAAAAATAATTCTAATAGGAAAAAGAGAACCATACTCTGCAAAAATCTTCACTCCCAAACAGCTCATACTCTCCACCACAGCACCGCCGGACACCGCCGGTCATATACAATATCAAACACATCAAATAAGCTAGATATCCACTCGACATACACTGCATAGCCACCGTGATAATAAACCGCATTATCAGTTGGCTCCGTTACCGGGAACTTTTTGTTTTTAAGCTTTTAGTCTCTCAAGCGTGGAGGTCATCCGAGAACGCTAGCATACAGCGGAGTGAAGGAGCTTTCCCCTTTGCCGATCCATTTAGCCCAGCTGAGTTCTTATACATCTCAGCGCTTATCTCGCCAGAAAGAATGTAAATTTAGCATAGCTTGCACGAAACTCACGAGTTAGTGTTTGAGAAATCACCTCTCTCGTAGTGTTTTTCGGTCAAATTTGTGTTTTTAGTTAAACAATCACTGTTTTAAGGAGCGTTGTGCTCGTGTTTATCTCGCCATGTTACCAGAAAACCCCTAAATCGCCCTCACCATCATAAAGAATACTACCGGGAAAAGGCCGTACAATTTTTTGGGGTTATTTGCGTTTGAATCATCATCTTTTACTCCTAAAAATTCGTATTTTCGGTCGCCACGTCACCCTAACCATCACTATCCAAAAGATTTCCCTCCAACTCCCTCAAAAAACCCACCAAAATATCTCTGACCGACTACCCTAAAAGTCAAAGAAAGTACCAAGTGGTTGAGTGTGTCAGAAGGGAGCAAGCTGTCAGAAAGTCAGTAACGACCCAATCAGCAAGCCTTATCTCTAATCCAAATCAGCTCGTTAGCCCAGCAATGGCAGGAAGTAAGGGATCACCACTAATACCACCAACCCCGGCAAAAGAGAATGCACAGTATCAGGCCCGCGCAGTGATGACGGGGTCAATCAGGTTATAAATTTATTTTACTTGACCACCAAATACTAGCAATAGCACTAGTTACATCATAGCATAGCGATGGTGAATCAAGGTCGGTCCCTCAGGGAATCAAAATGTGGACCCTAGGTTTAAATAATTAACTCACCTAATTCGTTATTGGACAACAGTCTAAGACCAACATAAAAGACAAAATAAGATAAACAAACTCAAACTTAAAAAAACAAACGTAATTAACCTTCCAATTACCAACGTTATCGATCGGACCAAGACAACTTATATAAAATAACTTAACTCATTAACTGTCAATCTGGCTGTATTCATACTTAATTGGCTACGGGAGTCATCCCCTTAACTTGACTTAGCACCGGTTAGATTACTAGATCACTGTGGTATTGTTACGTGACTTCACCTTTTGGGTTTCCATTTCATATAACTCACACGCTCATTACTCTAAGGATGCCGATATTAACCGTACACCTCGCTTAGGCAACATTCCTATGGTTAGGCGTACTTCCTAAACGATCGCTCAAGCCCTCGTCCTATTAACAATTACTTGGTATAGTTTCTTGTTAATCTACGATTTACGTATGACTAGGTGTCGACAATTCCCTAATACAAAACTAATCTAGATCTTGCTGAAAGTCCCGAAAGATCGTTCATGAGCCGAACTAGACGTCTTATATTGGTATTTCACGATAATACGCTAATGAAAAAGCGACGAGCGACGTAGCCGTAGCCATACCTACTGAGAAAGTAAATTCAACTAGGTTAAACCCACCATAAAGACGTGGCAGACTTAACTGACAAAATTAGGGCTCGGTCGACCGAGTAAAGGGGCTCGGTCGACCGAACGACTTTTCTCGGTCACCCGGACGAATTCAACCCTAATTACATCCTAGAAATAACCTCTCAGTGTTTCCTTATACATAACAGATTAAACAGCAATTCGTACATCACTTATATAAACTATCATAGATACACATTAATTAAATCAAGTAGAGTCATGAATAAATCTAGATTATGACGTAGGTCATGGGATCCTCATTGACAAGGTGTCACCACCACCTAACGTCATAGCCGAGAATCACATCATCTAGCTATGTTTAATTAATTCAAACGATAAGAACGTAATTGGAAGAATTAATTACTTGAAAATAAAACATGAAGATTAAGGGCTTACATTGTTGCAAACAACTTGGTGAAAAACTCTCAATTTGTTGTGCTCTTTTATGAATGATTGAATCAATGTATGAATGTCTACATAATACTAATGACAATGTGTTTATATAGAGCTCAAAACCGACTTAGAAACCGACTAAGGATCGGATTCCCTAAACCCTAACCGACTTAAGTAATATCTTTGGACTCTGCTGGGCTTTAAGTCCACTCGGTCGACCGAATAGTTGGGCTCGGTCGACCGAGCCTTCACCGCTTCGGGCTCCGTCTTACATATCTTCTTTGGGCTCTGCATTGTCCTGGATCTTTAATTCCTTCTCCGTAGTCCGTCCATAATGCTCATTTGTATTTATCATACAAAAACATAGTTTGTAATACCAAATACTTGATAAATTACCGAAATGCATAATAATAAATCGTAACACGGGGTATATCTAAATTAGGCACTTAATGACTTATTATCACTCTCTTAAGGTTATTTCACATCAAAATCAAGGGTAAAGATTGCAGAATAATGGGTACAAATCGACCGTCATCACGCAGAACACGTAGGAGAGACATTCGACAATCCCACTGCAGATTGGGACAGGTCGCAGAGAGAGGTCTTGGCCGCCGGCGATGCCCGGAATGTCTTTAATCAAAAAACTAAATCGAAAGAGGCCACAACGACTAGATGAGGCTCGTAAAGAAAAGGCACCTAGGCCTCAGCACAGTCGAGATTTCGTACCAGAAAAGGTACCCGGATTCCAAGAGGATTTTGAGGTCGCAGAAATGAGGGAGTACGCACAGTACGCCGAGACGATGTACCTGACTAATTCACTGTTAGTAGCTCTAGGCCGGGCACCCTTACCGGTCCGACCTCCTAATCCTCCAAGAAGCAAGGTTAACCCTGCAACAACAGGAAAGGGTCGCCAACCCCCGTCTCGAAGGATAGACGTCGAGGAAAGTGTTCAATCTTCGGGTCGCAAGGGGGGCAGGCAAGGCCAGGATGTCGCTCAAACCTCGGTCCATCCTAGTCGCACAAATTTAAAAGAAAAAAGCAACGATAGAGGGTCAGCTTTGAAAAGGTTAGGTGAGAAAGACAGGGCCCCGGCCTTAAGTCATCTCAGCTTCCAGAAAGAGAAATACCCCCCAGGCAAGAGGGGAGGAATGCAAAGGACGCCCGTGTAATCATAAGGGAAAAATGGGCTCGTCAAGAGGAGTCGCAAAATCATGCGGGCTCAGAGAACAGGACTGAGCAAGCTGATGCTCAACCCCCGTCCCGACCAAGGTTCGACCCCTTTATGGCCGAACAAATGGAGGTAATGAGAAAAGAGATGCAGAGCTAAAGAAGTCGAAGCCCGCTGAAAAAGCCACCCCGATCTCTGGGATCGATGTGCTTGCCAAGAGAATCACCGAAACATTGCCCACCAGCAAGGAAAGGTTAGCTACCCCAGTTATAATTATTACAATGAGAACTCTTGTCCAAACGATTGGCTCACCGCCTTCCAAGGTTGCATCAATTTAGCAACTCAGAATAAGTCTGCCTGGTGCATCGCTTTAGTCGGTAGCATACAAGACATGGCTGCCTCCTGGGTTCGCGGGCTTCCTCGTGGGTCGGTTGAAAGCTGGGATGACTTATCTGAAAAGTTTGTTAGAGAGTTTGAATCGGCGAGCAGATCGAAGAAAACCATTGAGGACCTTTATGAGGTTCGCATGGGGGATCATGAGTTGGGAAAGGACTATTACGAGCGGTTTATCAGGGTTTATGATCAAACAAGAAACATTCCCGATGATGCCATTATAACTTGCTTCCTCACCGGAATAGCCAAAGGTCCGATGAAGACTGAATTTAACCTACGGCCACCTAAATCAGGCCTCAGGGAAATGCTGGAGAGAGCTAGGATGATAGGGGTAAGCGAAGCACTGTCCTCTGGAAAATCAAAGCCTAAACCAGAACAGCCTTCGCAGAAAGAGGATCACGGGGACGGCTGTAGAAAAAAGAAAGGTAGGGATGCGAACCCTGATCGCGACACCAAAAAGCCGTACAAATTCAATGAAGGTGATTTCGTACCACTCAACACCAAGGCATCCCAAATACTCTTCGAGATTCACGAGCATTTTGAGAGACCCAGGCCTATGAAAGGCGACCATGAGAATCGTGATAAGTCAAAATACTGCGACTACCATAAGGATCATGGGCATATTACTGATGAATCCTTCACTTTGAGAAGAGAAATCGAAAGGTTGATCCGAGAGGGACCAACGGCTAAATATAAGCGAGACGGGGATACCGGCCCTAGCAGAGGGCGGCAGCCCCGTGTTTATCAAAAGGAGGTCCAGGTCATTCATGGAAACCTCCCCAGCAACAATCAGCTGAAATCGCAAATACACTTGATCAGCACGCGCGGTTTCGAAAGGCAGGTAGTCTTGGGAGAAAAAGAGAAAGGAATCATGTTCACTAAAAGTGAATTCACAACAGTGGAGGGTCCCATGGAGATTCCGATCATCCTCAAGGTCGGAGTCAACGACCAGCATGGCGTCAACAGAGTCATGGTCGACACCGGAGCGGGCCGAGACGTCATTTATTTTGACAGTCTCAAACAGATCGGGTTTGGCGAGGCCGAACTGAAGCCCTACCTCAGAGTACTGGAGGGTTTCGCCAATGATACCGTCAGGGTCAAAGGGACAATTGACCTCAACATCACTCTAGGCGACCATGAGCCCTGCTGAACCGAGGTAATAACTTTTCTGGTCATCGACCTTCCCTCTTATTATAATATGATCTTGGGAATTCCGGCCATTAGGAAGTTCCAAATGGTAGCACCTGTCCCACATCAACGGGTCAAGTTCCATGTAGAAGATGAAATTGGGGTCGCCAATAGCCGACCAGGATTTTTTCTTGAATATATGACAAAGAACATAGTCGATTCCAACCGACCCAGAGTCGAAGGGTTTATTATGGCCACAGAGCAGATCGCCATGATGAAAGAAATCCTAGATAAAGTTGTGGAAGTTGAGACACTGTAAGTCCGGGATCAGCCGGATTTCACAGCCGATGATGAGTTGATCGAGGTTATCATAAACGAACAACATCCTGATCAAAAAATAAAGATTGGATCGCAAACAACCGAAAAGGAAAGAGAGGGCTTGATCGAACTTTTGAAAGAAAATATGGACGCCTTTGCTTGGAAGGTAACCGATATGAGAGGTGTGGAATCGGAGGTCGCGCTACACCATCTGAGAGTCGACCCCAACTTTAGGCCAATCCAGCAAAGAGCACGCCAATTCTCTATAGAAAAGAAAGTTGCTATAAAGGGAGAAGTCGAAAAGCTTTTAACCGCGGGCATAATCAAGGAGCTTTAATATCCATCTTGGTTAGCAAACGTGGTGATGGTGAAAAAACACAACGGAAAGTGGCGGATGTGCGTCGACTTTACCGATCTAAACAAAGCCAGCCCCAAGGATCCTTATGCGCTGCCACGAATTGATAAAATGGTAGATGGGATCGCGGGTTTTGAAATGCTGAGTTTTTTGGACGCCTATTCAGGCTATCATCAAGTTAAAATGGTCGACTAGGACAAAGAGCTAACCGCCTTCAGAGCCGCCGGCGGACTCTCTTACTATGAGATGATGCCGTTTGGTCTGAAGAATGCAGGTTCAACGTATCAAATGATGGTGAACATGGTTTTCAACTCGCAAATTGGCAAAAACATGGAGGCATACATTGATGATATGGTCGTGAAATCAAGTCGCCAGGATCACCTGGTGGACCTTCGCGAAACCTTTATGAACGTAAGGAAGCATTCGATGAAGCTAAACCCCGCAAAATGCACTTTTTGGGGTTCAGGCCGGAATTTTTTTAGGCTTCATGGTAAGCCAAAGGGGGATCGAAGCAAACCCTGAAAAGATAGAGGCTCTTATCAACATGAGCGAGCCGAAAACGATGAAGGAGGTACAGAGGCTGAATGGGAGAATAATAGCTCTGAGGAGATTCATCTCAAAATCTACGGAGAAAAGCCTACCCTTCTTTAAAATCCTCAAAGGGAGCAAAACCTGTGTATGGACAGGGGAATGCTCGCAGGCCTTCAAGGAACTCAAAGCTTATCTTTCAAGCCCACCGTTCCTGGTCAGTCCTATGGCTAAAGATGTTTTGCTTCTATACTTAGCGGCCTCAGATCGGGCTGTCGCCGCAGCACTTATCAAGGAGGATGTTACCCTTCAAAAGCCCGTCTATTATGTCTCTAAGGCTCTCAGTCCAGTATAGAGTCACTATTTTAATATTGAAAAATTATCCTATTGCGTTGTCATAGCCGCCCGGAAATTAAGGGCTTACTTTTCATCGCATACCATCCTAGTACTATCAGACGCTCCACTGCGCCAAGTCCCCCACAGGCCAGATTTATCTGGCCGATTATTGCGATGGGCAATCGAACTCACTGAATTTGATATCCGGTACGAGCCTCGGAAATCTATCAAAGCCCAGGCCTTACCTGACTTCATAGCAAAAACAAGCTTTAATGAAGAATAGCCGGAGCGGTCTATGTCGAAATCAGGTGACGACATAATCGCGACCACAGAGGACGAGCCTCAGAGGCCAAGTCACTGTTGGCAACTTTACGTCGATGGCGCCGCTAATCACAAAGGTTGCGATGCCGGGATTATCTTATTAGAACCAGACACCTCACAAATGATCCGACCTGGTCGGATCCGGACCAACCCGATTGGGTTTAGGACACTATTTCAATAAGTTCCTCCCAACACAATAAGACACAAAAATTTGCGCCACACTTGATAAAAAAGAGATAAAAATTAGTTTCTTGTTCTAGTCGTTAAGAGAAGAAAAACCTAGAGTTTTTCTTGGGCATATTCGAGGAGGTTCTACGGCGATGATCGACGTCCACCAGTATTCGCTAGGAGATACAATCCGGAAGACTGCGGCTTCTCCCTTTGGTCGACTATTTCTTCCTCTCCGTTTAGGTAAATATTCAACCTTCTTATAGTTATATTAATTATTTATACGAATCAAATCGTGGTAAAATTGCATGCGAATTTATTCGTATCTTCCGCTGTGCATGATCGAGCGTCTCGATCGGTGCTGTGAATCAGATCTGACGATCCAATTATGGATCGGATCCGGATTCGGGTTTCTGTATATCCAGCATTCAGGGCCAACTGACCTGTCTAATCTGGAGTTCCGTTCGGCTCGTGTCTGCAGAGTATGACTCTTACTCAGAGGTAAGGTCCGACTAAGAACTCTTTCAACATGACACCTCAAAGGATAATCGAACGGTGACATCCCTAATTAGACATTCTTAAGTCATTTACCACTTAAACCAAGATACTTGGTTAAACGTGTGTTATTTGAAACAATTGATATATAACTATAGATCTATGGTGAGACTCACATGTAACATTAGTCATCAATTTTTTTACACATCCTTTTTTTTAAAGAGATTTTTTATTATTAAAAGCTAAGAAAGAATTATAAAATACGATTTGAATCGTCTTTATAAAGTCCAAGATAAATTACTCTTGTCTCAAAACTTTATGAGAAAAATATATTAAAAAAAAAGAATACGGTTGTTTTGTACTGAGTTAATTTGTAGAAAAATTCTTCCTAAGAAGGATCCTTAAAGTAATCTCTCAAAATCTTTTTTTTTTTGGTTTATCCCCACATTGATCTCTTGTTTCTTTTTTTTTTTTATCCTTGAGCACTGTTGTAAGTGTAGAGTTTGTTTCAACATCTCTTATACAATTATTTATCTCTGATGTAATATGCTCATTTATGTCCTTTAAAAACTTTGAATCATTTCTTGTCCCGTGTGGAATATTTATGTAACCATCTTCCGAGCCCCGGTAAATGGACACACCATCAATGACCTCATTTTCGTCATCTTCGGTCTTTTGTCATCCTTAGTAAAAAAAAAGTGAGTTATGTACTTTTGTCCTCAATTTACAATATGTGTGCCAAAACGGTCTACTGATATCTTTTAAATGAGTCTCTGGAACTGGTTGGATATTGATATGCCTAAACCATAATCCGACCCGCGGATCCCCATTTGGGCCGTCTGGCCGTCGAAGTAGCCACGATTGGACCCGCCGGTCATCGGCCCCGCCCAAAGCCTTTGAGCCCCATGCGGCACCATGAAAGGCTAGGGGGCTGATCCGCCAATCACTCAGGCTAATGGGCCCATTAGCGGCCCGATCCCATCATCAAGAGAAGCAAGCTACGACAAGGGAAACAAGACAGAGACCAAGCAGATGACCAAGTGTAGTGGATCTGCCCCACATCGGCGCCATAAGACAGTCAACTCGCTTAGTCGGCATCGCGTAGTCCTCAACTACGTCGTATTGTAACTAGTTAAATCCTAATATGTAGCTTGCCTATAAATAGGGCTCAATGTAACCATTTCAGGGATATGCATTAATACGAAATACAGGCATACTCTGCCAAATTGCTTGCACCCTGTTTCTTTACTTAGCAACACCATTTCCGCCACCATGAATTTCTTTCCTCCGCCGTGCACCACCCGCTTTTACACCAAATCACAGCCAGAAATCCACCACAGAAACACCGCAATCAACCCGAGATAATTTCAGCATTATTAGATATCATCTATCGATTTCATATGCAAATTATATCAATCACCCTCCTTATTACCCTTCACTGTTGAAACTTCCATATTTTACTGAGAAGTCTGCCCTACATCCATAACAGATTCCTCCCGCTATAATTCTTCCGTCATTCGTTGATAGTCACGTAAATCTTCTTCGAGAACAAAGTCATCATCGAAAACCTCAACAAATTTTAAGGTTGTAGGCATAATAGTCTCCAAGTTATCATAGAAAGTAGAGACCCCAACAAGAGAACCATGATGTATCTCTTTAGACATATCACCTGGCTTCAGATGTGCTTCTAAAAACTTGTTGTGGGAAACATCAACTTCCTGTTCATTAAAAATATTGAACTGATTTTAATGAACATGACTATTCAATTTACCTTGTGATGACGACTCACCTTGAACCCCAACTATTTCTTGTTTATCCATACCAACATTCTAATTATAGCTTTCTCTCTAACTGTTTTTTTAACTGCTTTCTCCTGAGAATGAGTTCGCGCTGCAGTGAGAGCTTTAATAGCAACCTTCATACCCAATCCAACTCCATCAAAATCCACAACTTTATCTTTCCCAGTAGCAATATTACTCGCCTTTTTAGCTCTATATTCTTGCTTAGCGTGTGGTTTAGGACGAACTCATGATGCTTTATTTGACAATATTATTCAACATGGCCAATTTTCAAACAAAAAGGAACAGTAAGCCGGCCAAGATTCATAGCGCACATTTCGCCAAAAACCACTATTGTCCGTTTTCCCCTTAATCCATATCTTGTCATTTTCAGGTTTTAAAAGATCAACAACAATAAGAACAATCGCAATGGATGGTTTACGTAATTCTAATGTAGCTTGTAACGAGGTTTCAATTAGAGATGCAAATTTAAAGATCTAGTGTTTGTTAAAAAGATATAATGGAAGGTCAAGCAATTCAACCCAAACCAGTGCTAAGGATGCCTCAAAATTCGGTTAAAAATCCATTGTCCGTTTAGATATAACCATTTGATGACTTTCAATAAACCAGTAACGCCGATAAAAGAGTCTAGTATAATACATATCATTCATTTTACTAATATAAAAAAAAATATAAAAGAGTACAAATTAAAATGGTTGAATTGAGCAGAAGACATTACAACAACAAAAACACTTTGTTAAAAAAAAAAAAAAAAAAAAAAAATACAGTATATAAGAAGTCAAATAGACTTTTTTAATCAGATTTGACTTGGTGTCATTCCACTCCCCTGTAAGAATTATGAATTATAATTCGATTCTTATACTACTATCTGTCTTTTAATATAATAAAAGTCAACTTTCCCATCCTCCAATTTGAAAAAAAAAAAAAAAAAAAAAAAAGAGACAGCTTACCATAGAGAAACAAACATATAAATTATAATTAAGCGTTTAACCTTCGCGGATACATACACATACCCTTACCTGCACAATAACCCGATGAAAATTTATTATAAAATAATAATCTTTAAGGTTCTTTGTTAAATTTGAAGTACGAAATATCTAAACTAAGTCTATTGTTGTATTTTATTTTTATTTTTATTTTTTTTTACCATTTTCATTAAAGTAAATCTACTTACTGGGATCTTTGGTCGTGACAGTAGCAACCCAATTAAAGTCACAGGTTCCAGCAGCCATATCCATTTTCTGATAATAAGCATAAAAAACGGGATGAGATCCTCTGCTGTGTTGTTACACACAGCAGGCTGCTGTGATATGATGGGGGAGGGGTACACTGGGAATTTCATAAAAACAAAAAAAAAAAAAAAAAAAAAAAAAAAAAAACCATCACCATGGAAGTTTTTCACAGCCTGCTGTATGTACAGCAGGTGATCCAATTCCATAAAAAAACATATGAAGCATGAGCAATCACTGTATTCGGAACAAAGCATGGATTACCCTTCATTATAGGGGAACAATCCACTTTCCCTGCTCCACAAACCCAATCCAATGCCCCTAACAGCTTCTTATGTCTCCCCAGTTGTGTCATTAGTGAAAACTGTTCCACTACCTGTCAAGTTAAGGGTATAAATAGGTACACCATCCATATCAAAAAGCCCCCAGTTCTGCAAAACAGGCTCGTTGGACCCGGGCCTTTGATCTACACTGTATAACTCAAATATGTATGTATTTACTATAATCCCTGGGTGTTTGGGAGTCCCTGTGTTGTTGAGAACATGCTTGATAAGATTACTGTTGTATGTGCTAGCATTGTCTAGAGTAGCATCTTTATCAGAAGGATCTCCACTCGAAGGCCAACCGGATTCAGTGACAACAACAGGAATATCCGTGAAATTAAGATTAGACATAGTGTAATATGCAGCATCAACAACCGCGTCAAAAACAGTAGTGTAATGTAAGAGTGTGTTAGTGTCAATAATTTCCTCGTTTAAAAGGAAGTGGACGAAACAAGGCGTAGTCTAGCGGGATTGTACCGTTTGATCGCGTATAATCATACTACGGATAAACATTAAGAATAAAAAACGAGTTGGTGGATTGCAAGAACTCGAGCAATGGGAAAATGGTTGATACCATTGAATGATTAAAGAAAGCTTGGGAAGGAAAAGATGAATCAAGAATGATGGAAGAAGAGTGTGGGGTGGAAACTTTGATTTGGGAATCGAGGTTTGAAGCGACAAGTGCAGAATGGATAAACTGCATTGCAGAAACCAAAACCGGGGCAGCGTTTGGAAGGACGGTTAAGACTTCGGATCCAACAGAAACAGCTGTGATTTTGGTGGCAGGGAAATGTGCAAGAATGTTTCGGTGCATTCAAATGGACTGGAAAAATAAAGCAGTGACATGGATGTTTGGAAGGATGTTATTCAACTCTTCTACTTGGACTATAACTAAAAAAGGTCTAGATTTGCCTGCCATGAGGGGACTGGTTTTGATGTCTCTTGTTTGGCATCAGCCATAAGGCCTGGCCACAATACTAAATGTAGAAACAATTTGTATTACTATTACCAGCTTACAAGGTTGTCTATACCTGGAAGAGTTGATGATTTCGTTGCATCGAATTTGGACAACAAAGACGGTGTAGAAAATCTTGCCCGCCCACGTCTTTATCCTCAAAACAAAAGCTCTGAGACAAAAAGTCAATATCTTAATAACGTAGGTGCAACAATATCAAGTTTTCAGCTCTCTGGTTTGGTAGTGCGCGGGGTCGGTCGGCCATGAGGCCGGTACATACGTCTCGAAAGATATTAAAGAGTTCATAATCTCATTTTTCAAATATTATTGGACTATTCATAAAATAATTGCATGAATATACATGATTTGTTACTATATCCTTTTTCTGGGTCAGAGATGGAACAAAATAATTGAAGTCAAATACTATAATAAGCTATGAAAAGTAATATATCTTTTTTTTTTATTATTAATCACCTATAGCATTAGATGACAACAATTTGTTACAACAAAACTTTGCTACTGCAAAGTTAGAACCTAAAAGATTATATGACAACAGAACTAATTAATTCAATATCTCATACATTTGTGATACATATATCTTATATGTAATATAAAGCTATACATTCACCTAACCATCATGGTGGATCTCTAGCTGGTCAACGGAGATATTGAACCACCAACAGAAGCGGCAGAAGCAGAACCACCGGCAGCTTGGGATTCTGGTATGCTATTTCCAGATGTCTTCTTCATCAGGTTGTATGGTGCTGAATTTATTGCCCTGCACACGTGTACATTATACATGTCAACACCAAACAGACAACATAGTACACATAATCCTCAAGTCTTGTTCTCACCAAGTGATGTTCACTATATAGATTTCTTTGCCATTAAATGTGACTTTTTTTTTTTCCAACTAACTTGCCGTACTTTGTGGTTAAACCCTAACCACAAGGGACCCCCACTCCCCCTGTACCACGGGATGAGTGGAGATGTTAATCAGGTAACCTAGTGACTCAGAGTCATAAGCTTGCTATTATACCAAACAACAGAAAGAAGTCGCCCCTTTACGGCGTTCGAACCTCCACACTCCAGCTCCAGGTCCGGCTGCCCTTTTAAGGCACCCAAGCCCTTTACCACCAGGCTATGTCCTGGCCGGGGACAAACTCACTTGCCTACTTGCTTTCATTCTACTAAGATCCTGTGTATCTAATAACGAGACACAAAGGCATAAGGAAAAGGGGGAGAAACGTATACCTCTCCTTCCGCTTCTCCAGAAAACGAGCTAGGGAAGCTTTACGAAACTGTGGAACAGCTGCACAAGATATATATTCCCCTTTAGGCGATAATCCCAACATCAACAAGTCTGAATGTCTGTTATGTGAGTGTTTTAAATAGACCTAGGAAAGTAATTTGTTTCACCAAGTGTGTGCATCATCTCCTTCTATTGGAAAGTCAGTGTCTTGTTAAGTGACATACAACAAGTTCACAATAAGCTTAGTTGCTTCCCAAAGAATACAAAATCGATCATTCAACACGGATAAAAAAAACAAAAAAAAACATGGATGTCTAGCAGTTGGTTAAATTTCCTTGAATTAGAACAAGAAATTACTACCAATGGGCTTGGAAATGAATCGAAGAAGACTACCAAACAAAAACCTTTTTGATATTACAAGAATCGCGTAACAATCACGTAAGCATATACTGTACCTGATGGAATCATGGTAGGTGAGGCAACAGGTCCAAGAGACGCCATCAGGGTTGAAGGCTCAACTTTGCTAACAAGTTTAGTCGAAATCCCAGTGGTTTTTGACTGCTTATACTCATCGTTTCTAGTTGGACTACCGCCAATCTGGCCAACAGGATGAGAAGAAACAGAGATGGGGCTTGAAAGGGCAGAATTAGGAGACGCGTTGTTTACTGTTAGGACCCTAAAGCCAGGATCTTTAGCAGCAAGTTTGTCGGTAGGTGACAGAACTTGAAGCCTTTTCTGAGCAATATTTTGTGCTAAAGAGTGGTTTCCAGCCAAAATCATGATAGCTTGAGCCTGGTTAAACATGACAACATAAAGGATAAAACACAGAATAAATACGCAAAATAACCATACACAAAAGTAAGGCGTAAAGCGAACCTTCTCAGGTGTGATCTCATTGAACACGTTTACTTTCCCTCCATAGAAGATGGTCAATTGTGCAGGACCACTACCACTACCTGTAGCCTTCGTGTTATACCTGCTTCCGTTTTAAAAATTAAATAAATGGCTTAAGATAATATCAATTCTACTTTTTTTTTTTTTTTTTTTTTTTTATGAGTCGAGCAAAGTTTCAAGACATACCGTGAATCAGTCGTCCCAGCTAAAATGCTGCTAGAAGGAAGACTTTGATGAGGAACAGAAACAGGAACGCCTCCAAAAATTTGAGGCTTTGAACTTGCACCAATAATGGTCTGGCCAGCAACATACAATATAAGACACTTGAAACAAAAGCAATACCGACAACTTCAATTATCATATGTACCGACATAATGAAACAAAACCTATATGAACTTTGCATTAAAAAAAAAAAAAAAAAAAATTCAGTTTTCTTAGTCACGGTCTGTGTGTTATAAGTAGTCTTGTGCATATAATACACATATCACATGAAACGCCAATACCCAAAATGGAAATGAAGAGGCTACAAAAAGAGGGAAAGAGATTGATTAAGCCATTATATATAGGAGGCTATTTTCGTAATCTAAACATTCTTTCAGCGTATAAGCAATATACGATAAATACAAATACCTGCAATCCACAAGGCTGATTTTTGTAGCTGGTATCAAATGCATCTGCAGAATTCGTAGCCATCGATCCAGAATACGCAGAATGGGGATACGTAGGCCCCTTGTTACACACTGGCCAAGGAACCCCTGAACCTTTTGTGTACTCTTCAATAGTCCAAAATTGTAGAAGAACAATATCATTAAGGCAGGAATGAAATTTAAATTTCAAGAACCAAAAGCAAAAATATAAAAAAGTTAATCTAGCAAAACTATAAAAAAAAATCAAAGAGATGAGTCATACCACAGTTTGATGATAAAGCAGCAAGCATAAATGATTCATCTAAATTTCCCAATTTTTCGAATCATATTCACAAGGGAGTAGAATTATACCCAGATTACCAATTGCCTAGGCCAAAGTCAAACTAACTTCAATAATCCCACTAATATAAAAGCATACTTGCCATAATTAGACTAGGAAATAGTCCATTGATTCTATTAAGACAATAGGTCTAGGAAATAACTAGAGTTCTTGATCTCTGGTAAGTAATAACAGGGACCTTGAATTGAAGTATTCCTATTCATCAACTAACCAGAGAAGAATAATTAGTAAACATAAGAAATCAGAGGAGAATAACTTTCCTCGAAAGTAATTAAGGAAACTAATCTGAAAGCAAGAACAACATTCGAAGTCTAAATAAACGATGGAAGGAATCGACTATAATTTTGGGTTTTTCGACCGAAATTCAGCTCAATTTAACTTCAATTGTCCCATTAATACAAAAGCTCAGTTGCCATAATTAGACTACACTAATTCAAAGTTCAAACACATTCAAATCAAGAACTCAAGTGTTCAACTTTCAACAAGTACAGCTAAAGTCAGTTCATTTCATCACAAAAACAAATATCAGAGGAACACAAAGCACAAAACAAGAAAAAAAAAAAAAAAGAAGCTAAAATTGATCAGATTGATAAAATCACCAGAATTTTTGCAGCTTTCAACAACCTCTTCCTTTCCAACACTCTCCTTTGAGTTCAAGCCCATAAAGTCTCTCTCCATCATAGAATTCTCTAGCTGGAAAAAATGAAGTAATATCAAACAAAATCCAAAATTCAGCAGATCAAGAAAAGCATTAAACACCTATTGACTACCTGCCTAAAAAAAGGACAAATCCAAGAATATGTAAACTGGTCTAGAGTCAAGCGCTTTCTACCTGGAACTGGAAGAAAGCTGTTTCAACAGTCGCCCATGAACGCCAATAGAAACCAGAGAGAGAAAGACAGAGGAAGGGGTGGTTTAGTGCAAAGAAAGAGCTGCCTGTTTTGTAGTTTTATATTGGAAACGACGGACTCGTTTTTCATATGTCAATAAGAGCATGACTTTATCCTATCTTCACATGCTAGCTTTACTTTCACAAATTCGAGAGGGGGCTACATGTTCTTCCAGAAAAATACTTATGTGGAGAGGGATTCTAAGGTGAAATGACGAATAAAACGATCAGAATCATACAATTTAAAGACAGAATAAACTGTGTGGTGTGTGTCTCCACACGTATTTCCACACCGTATGGAGACACCACACAAGAACCGCAAGAACGGTACATTCATTTTTCGGTGTTTAATATGCACCAAAGTCCCCCTTGAATAAAATATGCATCAAACCGTATTCTTTAGATGAAGTTGCTTTTTCAACTAGTGGAGTGGTGTGCTTGCTCCTTTCTTCTTTTCTACAGAGTCAAAGATAGAGGTGTAAACGATTTGAACTATTCACGAGCAACTTGTCATTCGACTCGTGAAAAGTTAGTCCATATACGATTTATCTGAACTCGAATCAAACTCAAGCTCTTCATTATGGTTAACGAGTTGAACTTGTGCACTTTATCAAAGTTGATGAGGCACACCCGAACACTTTAAAACTTGACTGTCCAATCTCAACGTTTTGATGAAGTGCTTGAGTGATCAGGGATGCATACCATATTAATTTTTTTTCATCAAAGGTGTTATTGGGCTAAAGTGGATTTTCATAACAATATTTAATGAAGATGGAAGCATATTGAAGCACAAGGCGAGGCTTGTTGCAAATGATACTCTCAAAAACCTGAAATCGACTTCAATGAAACTTTTGCACTAGTTGCTAAAACGGAGATTAATGATAAAGCGTCAAAAACACACATGTAAAGATCTATAAATGCATTTCTGGAAAAGTTACAAACTTTAAATTAAGTAAAATTATATATATTTATAAAAGATAAAGACGAGAGACCGAATTTTAGGAGTGAGAGATGGTGAGAGAGTGGAGGTTTTTTTTTCAAGAGGCATGTAAGGGAGGCTAAGAGCGGCGAAAGGGTTGCGAAGATTAGTATGAGGATCTGAACAAGGTGGCTCATTCTCACCACTTTACCAACTTCCCAGAAGACCTGGGAGAGAAAAGTTAATGGCAAATTTTTGATCGATATGGTAAGGTCTTGGATGTCTTAATCTCTAAGCGTAAGAAGGGAAAAGGAAAGAAATTTGGCTTTGTAAGGTTTAAGAAAGAAGGGATTTTATCATTACTTCATAAGAATCTTGAAAATGTTCGGATGGACTCTTATAAAGTTTTTCTGAGATATCAAAGTGAATAGCCCATCGAGAAGGCTCCTGCGGTTATGAATGGAAACCCTAAGTCAAATGGTTTCGCTGGTAAGTCGGGCTTCTGATAGAACTCCAGGGAAAATTTATGCTGAAGCTACTCAATATATGCGAGGTGAGGAACATCCTGAAAAACTTTCTAGTAATTTCGATTTGAGGAAGAAGAATGTGCCCTTTGGTGTTGCACATGACCAGGTTGCATCAAAATGTTCTTTGGAATTCTTAACTAGTGATCTGGAAACTCAATGGTTGGACATATGTGTTTTAGGCACATTAAAACTTTGGATTCTTTAGAATCTATTGAGAAGGATTTGCATGGTAAAAACCCTTGGGGGTTTGCATGTCATTCTTGAATGTGAGAGCTTTAGTCAACGCAATAGACTCCTCCTTAATGGTGGTTCTTGCCTTGGAGATTGGTTTGATTGGGTGAGTCCTTGGTCTAACGATTTTCACCAAATCGGTAAAATTGTTTGGTTGGTTTGTAGTGGTGTTGGAAAACTTTCCAATCTATCGGAAGTCTTTTTGGGGAGGTCCCGGAGGTGGATCCCAATGTGGAAGCAAGGTCTTCAATGGAAACCGGAAGAGTTCTTGTCCGACTGGATCATGGTGATCACATATCCACGAAGTTGTTGATCAATGTTGATGGTGACGAAGTTTGGGTTCATGTGAAAGAAGAATGTCAAGTTTGGGTTGATTGGAAAAAGCTTCAAGCTCATAAAACTTTGGGCGGCATTCGGTGGGTAGTTTAAGGTTGCAGAACTTGTCCTTGCTTGGTAAATGGTGGTGGAGGTTCTTTTCTGAACCAAATGCTTTATGGAGAAAAGTGATAGTCGATTTATGGTTTTGAGGGTGCTTGGTGTTTAGAAAGTATTCGGTTGGAGGTGTGGGGGTTTGGAGAAGTATTGTTGGTGCCGTTAGCAATGTTAATAGGGCCGGTGTTGATTTGCTGGGGTCGGAAAGGTGGGTGTTGGGGGGATGGTTGTAGAGTGAGGTTTTGGGAGGACATTTGTGTGGGTAATGTTTCCTTAAAGGTTGCTTTTCCTAGACTTTTTAGTATCTCTAGGCTAAAAGAAGGAGCTGTTGCAAGGGTGGTGAATCGGGAGGAATGTAGTTGCTCTTTTCGTTGGGCTTGGAGAGGAGGTTGAGGGGTCTTGAGGAGGAGGAAGTATGTGAGATGGAGGTCTTAATCAACTCTGTTTGTGGAAATGCAGGTTTACCGGATTAATTGAGTTGGAGCCTTTGTTTGAATGAGGTCTTCTCGGTGGCTCTTTTGTGAAAAAAAAAAACCGAATCTCCTTCGTAGTGGTTTTGTTATTCAGGACTCTTTTTGTCCGCTTTGCTACAAGTTTGAAGAAACATTTAATCATCTCTTATGCGCATGTGACGTGGCTATTTTGATTTGGACCCATACCATAAATTGGTGTAAGATCACGGGGATAAATGCCTTCTCTTTTAGTGATTTATGCCATATGAATGCATTGGTCGCATTTTTGAGTTTGGTATCTCGCCTGTGGTCTGCAATAGTTGGAATCACTGCTTGGGTAATTTGGATTAATAGAAACAAAGTCATTTTTAACTCCCTTGTTATGAATCCAGAGTTGATTTTCAGAAAGGTTCATAGATTATCTTTTTCCTGGATTTCTAATGTTAATTGTCTCAAGAATCTAGATTGGAAAGATATGGATGGAAAATCGATGATCATGGCTTCTTGAGTATTAGGTGAGTGGTTTTGAATTTTATGCGGGTCAAAAAAAATAGTTCGGTAATTCGAAGATGTTTGGGTCAACGGCGGTGTCTGACGGAATTTAATCTTCATTACGAATGAGGTCAAGAAGTGCAGTAGTCTCCCGGCGAATTTATGTGCTGATTGAATTTGGTGTTTTCTATGTTCTCTATTTTAGTCAGTTTTGCAGATTTGTTGTATTTTGGTGGGAAGATTGATACATTTTGTAATATATGGTTTTAGCATCTTGCTGAGAAATTAATACATTGGCTGTTAAAAAAAAAGTTGCTAGAATGGAGACTATCCGAACTGTTCTTGCTCTTGCAGCACAGTTGGAACTTTCAGTATATCAACTTGATGTAAAATCAGCATAATTTAATAGAGAGCTTGAAGAAGAAGTATGTGTTCAACAACCTCAAGGTAAAGAGAAAAATAAAATGATGAAAAATAATGAAAAAAGAACAGAAAGCTTTTGTGATTCTTCTTACCGTATATTCATCAAGGTTATTAAAACATACATATAGTACAACAAAACCCACGGTTGAAGCCCTAAGTCGACAACACACTACTGAATTACGACCAAAAGCCAAGCAAACCTAATAGCATACTTTGACAAAAATGCCATTCTAAATAAATATAAATAATACAAATATTTAAAAGCAGGGATTTCACTGATAATTCATACATGAGAAAGCACACGGGCCGACACACACGTTGATCGTAAATGGATAGCTCGAGGATCGCTAGACAATTAGGAATAGAGAGGGACACGTAACCGGTAGTTGATCGTAAAGTTTCACGATCCTCCGCATAATCTGCGTCACAGTATCTAACAAGTCTACATGGCTCTCTCTTGCTGTAGAAGATACCTTAGTTAAGGTTCCTTTAACGTACCTTATAATCTTTTGAACCAACTGCCAAAGTGGCTTTCTCGGACTCAGCATAAATCTGCTCGCAACGCCAACTGCAAAGGAAATGTCTGGCCTTGTTAAAGTCAAATATATCAAGCTTCCTACTAGTCGTCGATAACTTGTAAAGTCATCCAACTCTTTGACTTCTTTTGAGCTCAACTTGGCGATGAATTCAATTGGCGTTGGAGAAGGCTTATAGTCTATCATTCCAGACTTCTTTAAAAGATCCTTAACATACATCTGATGATAAAGGAACAAGCCATCTTTAGTGTACTCGACTTCAAGTCCAAGAAAGTGCTTAAGCTCTCCCAGTTCTTTCATCTGAAACCATAGTGATAAGTTTCTCTTGACTTGTTGAACTTTTTTTTCATCATCTCCAGTGATGATGAGATCATCAACATATACCAACAATATTGTTAATTTGTTATTTTGATACTTGATGAACAAACTTGAGTCAGACGGAGCCACACAGAATCCACTATGAGTCAAGAACTCTGCAATTTTTCCATACCAAGCCCTTGGCGCCTGTTTCAATCCATATAACGCCTTTCTTAACTTGCACACGTATCTAGGACGAGTCTTGCTCTGAAGCCTTTTGGTTGCTCCATGTATATGTCACGATCAATCTCACCATGTAGGAAGGCGTTTTTCACATCCATTTTCCATAACTTCTAGGACTTACTAGCTGCCAATGTTAGTAGGACTCGTATTGTAGTTATCTTCGCCACTGGGCTAAATGTCTCATCATAATCTAAGCCGTATTGTTGTAAGAAACCTTGAGCAATGACCTGTCCATCTTCCGTAGTGCTAAACCAGTCCTTAACCGACAGTGTATCGGGTCAAACTGTAGTGCTAGTGTGGTGAGTCAGAGTGTCGAATCCTCATGGAACTTGGTAATTCTTCTAAGTGTGGTTAAACACCAAAGAGCTGTTATTAACTCGATCTAAACCGCAATTTTATAACACAGATCACTACTATTCTAGTCAACATAAAATAAATGCGTAATTTAAAAGTTATTCTAATATAATATATATAGATATATAAATATATATAGATGTACATAAATTGCAAAATATAAATATAAATATAAATATATAGATACCAATATATTTTATAGAACTAGTCAAAGTTTATATAATTGAATTATACGATCTTTTCAGTAAACGGAATGTGCTCGATCTTTCCTTTTATATTAGGTCCAATTGAGTAAATGAAACGGTGCACTCCTGAGGTTAACAATTCCTCCTCACACGAGCGTATGAAATTGTCATATGTCATTGTCATCAGTTCAATCTCCACAACTGCCCCATGCTAATCTCAGTTAGTCTGAACAGGTACCAAGTACAAATCTACCCCGGATAAAAGAGGTTATTCCGTTTGTCGACGGGCGATGTTATTCAAAAGGCTCCGGTTGTCGCGCGGATCGATTTAACTTTCCGTGTTAGTTTTAATTAAACTGTTGATTTTAACATTATTTTAATCTCGAGCACAATTTTAATAAGATTAATCTTTCCCAAGACAAATCTGCTTCGGGTAGAAATAGGATTCCGTAGTCACGCTTTAGACGGCCAATTTTACCCTCCGGTTTTCTATCTTTTATCTCATATCCTAACATCTCCGGTCAGGTTAAATTCGTTAGGTTATATGTTGCGATTCATCTTGGTTAATTACGCGATCCGAATATTATCAATACGTTATAGAATAGAAAAAGATTCAATTAACTCAATTTTAGTCAATTTTACTTAGACAGCATTCCTTTACCGAAAAGATCAAAATAAAATGATTACATAACTTTGGCTAGTTATTAGAGTTAGCCTAAAAACATTATAACAACGAAAAGATAAAAACAAACATAAATACTTAAGAAAAGTTACCCGATTACAAATCTTTGAATCGAGTTGTACTTTCTTCCGACATTACAACGACTTCAAACAACATCAACTTCGATAATTTCCCGAGCATTACAACGATACTACGAGATTATTATTTTTGGCATAAGGCCTATTTACAAACTACAAAATAAAAAGAAAATAAAGAAGAGAAGATATATATATATATGATATGGTGTATATATATTGGTACACTCGTTTCTGTTTGCAAATGAGCTCCTTTTATAGACAAAGGTTCTTGGGCCGGACCGGTCCGAGATCAAGCCGGATCGGTCCGGACTAATGATTACTTCCACCTCCTGATTGCAATCAGTATGTGCGGTGATATATAATTATAATTATATATAATTATTAAACTTCTAAAATTCATATCTCGAGTTCTGGACCTCCAAAAATCATGATTCAAGCGGCATCGGAAAGCTCTCGGGAAAATCTACAACTTTCGTGAAGAACTCTTCTTCAGATAACGTCGTTTTGATGAGCCATTCGTTTGTCGAAGACATTTCTCGATTACCACTTAACCAAATTGATTGGCCACTTGACCACTTAAGCTATTCAATTGACCATTTAAGCTCGTGGCACTCTCTAAATTCTTCCAGAGATATGATTAAACTTCAATATGTCGATTCTCGGGGTCTAGGTTTATAAATCTGCAATAAAATACCACAAATACCCACGTAAATCTGACACGACACTCCGATTTACTAAAATCGGTACAAAATTACAACTTTTTACTATTATTACTACTAACTACTCTAAATTATAAAGATTAACATTTCATACTATTTATATCATAATTTCATATATTTTATATAGAATTCGTTGATAAAACATAATAATATAACGTATATTTAATCATATAAAAGTAGTATATTAAGCAACTAGTCGGGCCTTGTGTCTTTATAAGGATCCATCTTGTCGTGTTTTCACTGATAGCAAAATAACTAACCGCTAACTTTAACCGACAGAGTATCGGGTCAACGGGAGTATAGTGGTCACAAGGTCGAATCCACAGGGAGTAACAGTGAAGTACCAAAGTCAACTTAGAACTTGGTTCATGCCAAAATATGGTGGAGAGGTATTATACTAATGCAGAAAGTAATGATTATACGAGAGATTATACTAATATGATTAAAAGGCATAGTCGAACCATGATCCAACAAGCTACTCTTACCCCCTCGATAGACTCAATGGAAAGTGTGTGTTATCCTACCAACCATCCCTACTCAGTTAAGACTATTCACGGGTGCCAACTCCTAGTTCTGGTGGGTAACTGAACAACTCGATATAAACACCCTATGCAAGACTAACCAATCCCCCATTTAGGAAACCGACTAACCTAACATGATATGCACTAGAGTCGCTCGTTTAACGATGTCCAACCTCATATTGGGCCCGGGCTAACTAACTTATCCGGGTCTACGCCATGATTCTAAAACCCCTTATCCCACATCTCACCGCAAAATACATCTATAAGTTCGATGTGTGTGATAGTGAACAAGGTTGTCAATCTAATCCACTTATGGTTATTATAAGTTTTAGAACGTGAATACAATCATTAACCATTCCATTACGCACTACACACTTCCAATCTCATCTATCCAATGGCTATTTCGCTTGGTTTCACATGATTCGACTACACAATGGATTAGCTACTCATGATGGGATTGAAAAATGAAATAATAATGAAAGCAATAATCAAAGACATAATCAAATAATTGAAAGACATAGAAATAATTACCATAAAAGATGAAACCTTGAATTGTATGAAAATCTCCTTCAAAAGATGAAATCTTGGATCACGAATCGAAAATCTAAGCTATGAAAGTTGTATAAAGTTGCTAGGAATTAAATCTATGATCTAAGGATTGAAACAACGTTTAAACTAATGGAAATCGCCCTAAAATCGCCCCTAAGAAACCCTAAAACGTCTAAGTACTGAATAGATATCTTATGGGGCCGAAAAAGGGGGTTTTTATAGGTTTTAGCCGCATCCCGACCGTGAACGAGCGTCCGTGGCAAGGCAAACGCCCGTCTGCCAGAAAAGCCCACACGCTGTCATCAGTAAATCAGCAATAGCTTCTTGTGTAGAGCTCCTATTTGAACGATTCAAGATGCGTTGGAAATCTGATTCAACGCTCTCAACTTTCATCAAGACAACTCTTCCTGAAAGTGTCTCCAAGTGTGACCAAAATGTCCCTGAAGTGACTGGTTCAGATTTCATCAATGATTCTTCACTCTTTTCTCCTCCTTGGCCCCAAATCTCGTTCTTTCTCGAGAATCTCTTCCTTATTCTCGACCTTATACATCAATATAAGCCTGAAAACAAAGACACGAGCACCAAGGCATAATATACATTGACGGAAACGTAATGAAATCCACAATTCCACATAAAACACGAGTTTTTAGGATGAAAACGCCTTTAGTCTCGAAACATGCATATAAGTGAATATCGTTCATATCCTACCCATAATAGCCCAAAATAACCATGAATAACTCGTTAAAGGAGGTAATCTCATATAAGAAATACACTACAATTTGACTCCCATCATTCACCTTGAAGACCCATTTGCAAGATATTGGTTTTACTCCTTCCGGGAGAGGAACAAGTTCCCAAGTTTAGTTCTGATTAAGCGCTTGAATTTCCTCTTTAATCGCCTAGATCCGTTCACCATTTTTAGATGCCTCCTCATGGATTGAAGGCTCCATAGTTGTAGTATCATCAACTGTCGCAATGTTAGCATACTTAGGATTCGGTTTCCTATGCCGAGATGATCTCCTACGTTTTTGTTCATGATGATCAACTTCCTCCATCTCCGGTGATGGACTTTCAATACTGCTATATTCCATCTATTGAGTCGCGGCCGATTTCTCTTGACCATAATATTTTAGAGTGCAAAACTCTTCTCCGATCATTTATCTTATTTTATCTTCCAAAACTGGTGAGTCGGGAAGCTCCTCATCTTGAGATGACCACGAAGAAGATGCTTCATCGAATACAACATTTCTTGGCACCATACATCGATTCGTTCTTAGGTCACAACACTTCCATCCCTTTCTCTCCTCATCGTACCCTAAGAATATGCATCTGATTTCTTTCTTGTAAAACTTGCTTTGTTGCTTATCTGGGACGAATACGTAACATACACATCCAAATACTTTAAAATGACTTACAATTGGTTTTTCTCTTTTAAGTTTCTGATACGGTGAGATGAATCCAAGCTTTGCATGTGGTAGCCGAGCTGGGACATTCTTTGCATGTATCATACTCCGACATGTCTCAGCTAAATGTCAATTCTTTCTTTCAACTACCCCGTTTTGTTGCGGCATTCTCTGACAATTCAGCTGATATTCAGAGAACTCGGTGGATGTATACTCACCTCCATTATTTGTACGTAGACAACGTACTCTTTGAGGAAATTCTACTTCGACTTTACATTTGAATTCCTTGAATTTTTCCAATTTTGCGATTTCTCCTTCATAAAATCCACCCACGTATATCTTGAAAAATCATCCATGAAGGTGATGATATATTTTTCTCCTCCAATTGACCGTTTCTTTATTGGTCCAAAAACATCCGAATGAATCAACTCGAGGGGCTCATTTACTCGGTATTTTGACTCCTTGTATGGGAGCTGGGTGTGTTTTTCCATATTGACATCCGGTGCAAACTGTGTCTTCCCGAAACTCTAACTTAAGAAGTCCTTTGAGCATGGACGTACTCCTTCATCATTACCTTAAGTCTTTTATAACTGACATGTCCCAGAAGTGCATGCCATGATCAGCCGTGTCATTTTTTCTGGTCTTCTCTACATATGCTGCTTCAGCTGTCAGTACACATACAGAATCTTTCTTTCCACCTTCTAGGATTGAAGTCCCGACAACTTTAAGATCATGATAAGCCTTCATATCTTGTGGATTGAACAATACATAATTACCGAACTCTGTGAGCTTTGATACTAACAATAGATTTTTCTTTATTCCATCAACATGCTTCACATTTTGCAGTATCACTGGATGAGAACTTGAGCTTGGCATGATCATTGTCTCTCCAATGTGCTTGATTGGAAGCTTTATGTTATCCGCCTTTACGACAACACGACCGCCTTTGTATTATGTTATTCTTTGAAGTCTATCTTTATCACCGGTCATTTGATTGCCAGTTCCTGAGTTAACGATCCATAGATTGTGAAAGATAACACGCCCAATATCATTTTTCATAGTTGCTGCACAACTTACTTGGCCTTTTTTTCTCTATAGTAGTGTCAATATTTGCTTCCTCGGACTTCAACCCCGAGAAAGATGCATGAACATCCCACTCTCTTTCATTTTGGTCATCTCGGGTATCTGAAGTGGCAGTATTTCATTCAACTTGTTTCTTCTTGAATCTACAATCTCTTGCATAATGTCCCTTTCTGCAACAATTGAAGCAAGCATTTTGTTGCTTGTGAAAACGTTTGTCACCTCCTTGAGGTCTATCATTTCTTTCCTTGTTCTCGTTTTTCTTCTCTTCAGCTCCCCCTTTTTGGTAACTCCGCCCTTCATCCTTTTGTTGTTTTCCATCATATTGTCTTATGAATCCCTTATTGTTATATCTATTGTACTTTCCTTTTGCTTGACTCGCATATATCGCCTCTTCTTCTGACTTATCACTACCCCTGCCATTTGCTTAGCCAGCGACTCCTGGTCGGCTAATAAATTTTCCAGCTCATCACTGGTTGGTTGTATGACCCAACCTTGTATCGTTGTTGTGAAACTCCGATGCTCGGGTTTTAAACCGTGTATCAATATTCCTCTCATCCGAGACTCACCATTTTGGGACTCTAGATCTAATTCGGAAATCTCATAACACAAAGATTTTACAGTGGTGAAATAATCTCTGATTGTTAGATTTCCCTAGATGAGCAACATCAACTCATTCTCTAGTATCTACAGGTGTGAAATGTTCTTCCTCGAGAAATGACTAGTCAAAGTGTCCCACGCTTCCTTTGGCGTGGTGGCTTTCCGAATATGTTTAATCATCTCATCTTCGATCATTGTCTTTATAGCAAACATGGCTTTCGCAGCTTTCTCCTTCCATTTACGCAAGGCCGTTGCATCCGTTGAAGCGGGCGGCGTTGCATCACTTCCGGTGACATACTCCAACAAATCTTGGCTCTCTAAGTACGACACCATACATGATTGCCATGTGCTATAATTATGATTATTTAATTTTTTAATGTTACTCACCGAAAAAACCGCCATCGTGACTTAGTTTTGTTGCACCATCAAACACTAAGTAAGCTTGGTCCCAGGCCAATTAGCTCCACAGTCACGGATTGTGCACGGACAAGAATCCATGATTGATTCTTCTCAAACGGTGAATAATATCCTCCGACCGTTTACTCCGGCAGAGTGATGACATCGTTGGTCCCCGACCAAATATCTCCACCACAAAAAACCTACGCCCGATCGACAACGCTCTGATACCACTTGTTGTGTCGTAAGCGGTATGCCCAAACACTTTAAATATAACAAATCGATATTTTATTGATGCACAAAATATACAACAAATGGGACACTTGAAGAATACAAGAAGAGAACAACTAGTGTTTGATGTGGGAGACTCTTTTCACATCTTATGTGTTGTGTAATACCCTACTCCCGACCCCTAGGTCCACTGGGGTCATTCTAGGAGGGTTTGCGAAGCTCTCGCCGCGACTTCATTAACTAGACTATCTTTTCCAAAATAATCCAATAATTTTATAATTAAATTTACAAATGTACACTAATTGTTTCAATTATAAAAATTACAACAAATAAAATACTACAATTGTAATTAACATTATTTGCATAGAATGTTCTAAATCCAGGTCCATGTCATAGCTTTCATCATCATTACATCTCTTTCGAACAATTACTTGATTTTATTTATATAAGAAAAACAAAACAAAACAAAACCACAAAGAAAACGAGTCGTCAGCAAAAACGCTGGTATGAGCATGTGCGAGAGTGTTATATATTTTAAAAAAAATGTTGTAACAAAATATACATTTTCTAAAAATCTTGTTCGAGTATTTATGTAATAATATACTTGTTTAAAATTTATATATCAAGTTCAAGTCGAGCAAGCTCATTCGAGATCCGTCAATTCATCAAGTTCCCTTACTAGACATCGATACAGCTGATACGATTGTCTCTACCTTATGACTCCCCGTTCACCACCTTATATCCACAACGAGTAATTTTTATAGTGAAGTCCGTCCTTCCGACACCCAATCTCCTGGGGCTTCCGGAGAGTCCACTTGCCTCGGATCCCACAACCGCGGTTACAGGCCCAATGCTCAGCTAACCCGACTGCGAAACCCTCGGCGGGCCCATCGAGCGAGTACGAGAACGAGCGAGAAACCATGCCGCCGGAGCGGGAACTAGCAATGCCGCCGAAGCGGGAAAAGTACAATATACCATACCGCATTAAGCGGGTAGTACGATACCATGCCACCGAAGTGGGACATGCAATGACATTTGTACAATGTTTCAATTTATCAAGTTATTATCATTGAAGCGGGAGAAATCATTAATTATTTTTAACACAGTACATATTATATATCTATATCAAGAACATATTCAATTAAAATACTTTGAAAACACTTTAAAAAAAAACACACTAGACTTTTATAGAAAATAAAATTGAACTCACCTCTCATCGCGCATTGAACCTCCAGAAATAAAAATAAAATTGAATAGTCCGTAACATTTGTAATGTTTTATCCATTTTCCATGAATAGAAACCCATATTGCATGAAAATTTGCATGATGCCTCCCATGCAACCATGGTTTTTTCTCAAAATATCCCACCCCTTTAATTCATTCTTTTCCCCATGGCTACGTTTCACCTTTGAATGCACCGTACGTAACCCGTCAATTTCATGCAATAATGCCATGGTGGTGCCGGTTAAAAATAAAATAAATAACAAGGATGGCTAAGGTGTTATACACGGAGGGAAACATAGTTTTGTTGATTTACAGTGATGAATGATGAATGATGAAAGTGAAAAGTGACCTGACGATACGATATGCCACCCTTCCACGTGGAATTATCTGAGTGGTCCAGCTGGAATGCGGAGAGAGTCCAGATATGACGAGGATGTCGAGCCGGGTGAACCATCTCGACATGAGCGAGATCATATGTATGATTAAGTACTTATGTTAAAGGTTTCCACATCGGCATGACCATGACGATGACCATCGAGTCGATATCAGCAGACGCTTTAGTCCGATATCTGAGGAGTAACTTGGACAGGAAGCCAAGGTCATATTTGTCAATAGACTAAACCACCCTTAATTTAGGGCAGAAGAGGGACATGTGCCTATAAATACATACATCCAGGAACTACGTGGGGCTTGATTCCTGGAGAAAAAACAGGATACGTAGGCAATTCAAGATACATTCTTGAACCCAGCCGTACAACATGAAAACTCTCATCTTTCCATAAAAGGCACCATCTTGTTTATATTGCATCTTCTTTCTATTTCACCCCTAGATTCCAAGCAGCCTTGACACATCACTGGTGCTTTATTTAGCATCATCATTGGCGCTTAGAAGGAGGGCCTTTTTTCTATCGGTGATTTAGAGAGTAGTGCGATGGCGCCGTCAACAAGAAGAAAATTGCAGGTAGTAAGAATGTACAGAATGAAGAACACACAGACCTAGAACCAGCAGGGGAACAAAACCAGACTATCCTTGAAAAGCCCACTGGTTCTAAGGCTGCAGTTGTGCAAACACAAAAACCACAGCTTCCTCCCCAGTTGCAGGATGTTGCGGACCACTTGGCGTCGTTAGATGAAGAAGCACTTAAGCGTGTCGTAACGTCCGTGTTTATTGAAAAGGGATTCTGTAATTTACCATACGGGCAACCTTCAGATCAACCAGGCCAGAAAGAGTTAGAAAATACGCAGGGGAAGAAGCTGGTGGATATTCAAGAAGAATGTGGAGACGAGATAGAAGTCAGTGCCACCAACTATAAGAGGCGGGTCGCGCAGGAGAAGCCTCCAAGGAGAGTCGAGGAAAGTATACGAGACGAGTTCGATCGTATCGTTGGTAAGGATCGAGACATCAATTGGCTCGAGTCACCTTTTGTCTCTGAGATCGAGGATTACCCGATGCCCGAGTCCTTCAAACCCCCAAAAATGGATCCGTATGATGGCACAACAGATCCTGAGGATCATCTATATCGATACATATCGATGATGAGGCTGAGAAATGCGAATGACGCCATGAAGTGTCGAGCATTTGACACTTTGTTAACGGGTCGAGCTCGAGAGTGGTTCCACAAACTGAGACCCGGGTCGATTTCTAGCTTCTTACAGTTGGGGCAAAAGTTTCGCGACGCGTTTATTGGGAACAAGAAGTTCCATCTGAGTTCTACCCATTTGACCAACATCAAGCAAGAAAGGAATGAGTCAACTATTGATTATATGAAGCGCTTTAATCTCGAAGCAATGAAAGTCCACAATCTCAATGAGACACTTCAGGTCAATTTTTTCGTTGCAGGAATCAGGAACATGAAGTTATATGACAAGTTATCCAGAAAGATGCCAGAAAGCATGGACGAATGTGTGAACATAGTCCATAAATTTTGCCAAGGAGAGGAGGCAGTGCGCTTGCACACCATCTCGCTTGGCCTCAACTCGAGAAACGATACCCGGGGCCAGACCAAGGGTCAGCCTAAGGGTCATGGTGATGAGGGGAAAGCCAGTGTTTTCGATCGGATGACAGCACCAATTACAAGTCGACTCGGAAAGAAAGGAAATTTGAAAGATAAAGACTTCATACCACTTAATCGGTCTCGGAGGGAGGTGTTAGCCATCATGATAAAAAAGAACATTGCTCGGACACCCAAACCGATATCTAAGGATGTCGAGAAGAGGAAAAATACCCATAAATACTGTGATTATCATAAAGATGTGGGGCATGACACTGAAGAGTGCTTTGATTTAAAGAGAGATATCGATGCTAGCATTCAGGAAGGTCGATTGGACGAGGTGGTAGACAGATCGGAGAAAGATGAGCCCAGGGGGCGTCGTGAGTATAAGAGGAAGAATTACCATGGAAGAAGAGATCGATCTCCGAATCAAGACAATCAAAGGCGTAGAGACAGGTCATCTGAGCCCGTGAGAAGGGACAATCAGAGGGATGAGCGTCGAGACGATAGGAGGGAAGATCAGGATCGAGATCCTTATGGGGATAACCGTATCGGATACGGTGTAAATACGATTGTAGCGGAACATGATTTAGACCGGCCACGATCAAGTCGACCGGTTACGGACGGGTCGAGAGAGGCCAAGAAGTTGAAATTCACAACAGAGGTAGGGTATGGACCTAGAGACGATGTCCCAAGTCCTTATGGCCGCAGTGAAGGTTTAGTCATAGAAGCAGTTATCACTCGAGGGCTAATAAAGAGAGTCTGCGTCGATAGCGGGAGCGCTGTGAATATCCTATACTATTCAGCGTTTAAGGCAATGAAGTTAAAAGATGAAGATATAACACCATTGTCCACCCCGCTATTCGGTTTTACAGGGCAGGCCATCCATCCTATCGGATCTATCAACTTGTTAACCACAGTAGGAGATGGAGAGAAGGGGCGAACGATGGAAATGACGTACATCGTGGTCAAGGCCCCTTCAGGGTATAATGCAATACTGGGTCGACCCGCTCTTTATGATTTGAGAGCAATAATTTCCACCTACCACAACAGCATGAAGTTCCCCACATGGCATGGCACCCACGAGGTAAAGGAGATGTGGCGGTGGCGAGAATTGCAACTTGGTGACGATTAAAGGAAAGGGTGTAGGCCAAGTCTTTGGTTGAAGAGCTAATCCTCGAGGAAGAAGAAGACAAAAGTTGGGTTTCACCGATCCGACGGAGGAAATTCAAGTTTGGAAGGGAGAAGAAAGCCAGGGAGTTCAAGTCGGGAAGTGGATTCCACACCCCGACATGCAAACATTAGTCGATCTCCTTGTTGAGTTTCGAGATGTCTTTGCGTGGAAAGCCGACGATATGCCGGGCCTATCCAGTGACATTGCAGTGCATAAGCTCAATGTCGACCCCGCGAAGAAACCAGTGAAACAAAAGAAAAGAAATCTAGCACCATAAAGAAAGAAGCGATTAAGAAGGAAGTCGACAAGTTCTTTGTAGCCGGATCGTTAAAGAAGTAGTATATCCGATCAAGTTAGCCAACCCGATCTTAGTGAAGAAACCTGATGGGAGTTGGAGGATGTGCATCGACTTTACAGATCTAAACAAAGCTTGTCCAAAAGATTCCTACCCGCTCCCTAAGATCGACCAGCTTGTCGATTCGACTTTAGGATTCGAAGTTTTTGGATTTTTAGATGCGTATCGAGGCTACTATCAGATCCTTATGGACCCCAGAGATTTAGAAAAGACGGCTTTTATAATAGACTTCGGGACATTTAGTTTCGTGACGATGCCGTTTGGTTTAAAGAATGCGGGAGCAACGTATCAACGCGCAGTGAACAGGATTTTTGGAAAATTGATTGGACACAGCATGGAAGTTTATGTGGACGATTTGTTAATTAAGAGCAAGTCCCTCGAGCAGTTTATAATCGACACGCGAGAGGTGTTCGAGGTTCTTCGTTCTGCCAACATGAAACTCAACCCGAAAAAGTGTACGTTCGGGGTCCGATCAGGAAAGTTCTTGGGGATACATGATATCTAAGGATGGAATTAAAGCAAACCCAGATAAAATCAAGGTTCTCCAGAACATGCCTGTGCCTCGAAGTGTGAAGGAGGTACAAAGACTAACGGGTCGGATGGCAGCGCTCAACCGTTTTCTATCGATATCGGCACAAAGGGCCTTGCCATTCTTCAAGATTCTAAGGAAAGCAAGTCCTTCCAGCTGGGATGACAAGTGTCAAAAAGCTTTTGAGGATCTAAAGAGTTACTTGTCGAACTCCGCCCACCTTGTCATCGCCTCGAGAAGGAGAGAAAGCTGTTTGTGTATCCGGGTCATTTTTGAAGAGGCGTAAGCGCGGTGTTGATTCGGGAAGCGTAACAAGGTCGTACCGATCTATTTCATCAACAAAGCCTTACATGGGGCGAGTTAAGATATTCATCAGCTGAGAAGTTAGCATTGGGTCTAGTCCACGCGTCGAGGAAGTTAAAGCCTTATTTTCAGGCACACCCAATTGTGGTAGTCACGAACCAACCCTTGAAACAAATTTTGGCGAAGCCGGAGACATCGGGTCGATTGGCCAAATGGGTGGTCGAGTTAGCTGGGTATGATATCGAGTTCACACCTCGGACAGCAGTTAAAGGCCAGGCATTAGCCGATTTCATTGCAGAAGGGTTGTCGATTCAGATAGAACGAGAAAAACAATCACCTGAAGAACAGTGGACTGTTTATGTTGATGGTGCTTCTAGCAAGGAAGGAGCAGGAGCTGGGTTGTTGCTGGTCAGCCCAAGAGGAGAGGAATTCCCTTATGCGCTTCGATTTGAGTTTAAAGCCACTAACAATGAAGCGGAATATGAAGCCATGATCACAGGTTTGAAGTTGGCAATCAAGCTAGGGGTCGAGAACCTCCTGGTATACAGTGACTCACAGCTCGTGGTAAATCACATTCGAGGTGAGTATGAAGCTAAAGAGGAAGCAATGAAGAGCTATCTAAAGGTGGTTCAGGGACTGATGTCAAAATTCAAGAGTGTTCGCATCGAGCAGGTACCGAGGAGTGAGAATAAACGAGCTGTTGCCTTATCTAAACTGGCATCTAACTTCAAATCAAAAAAGAAAGTTCTGGTAGAAATGCTGTCAGAGCGTAGCTACGGGGAAGTCGATGTGCAACCAATCAGTCAGGGGTCGACATGGATGGACCCGATAGCCCTTTATCTGAAAGATGGGATTCTACCATCGGATAAGTCTCAAGCAAGGAAGGTACGATTATAGTCAGCAAGATATGCGTTATTTGATTATGTTCTTTACAGGAAGTCGTTCGTAGCCCCCTGGATGCGATGCGCATCGGAAGACGAGGGAGCCTATCTTCTCGAGGAAATACATCGGGAGTATGCGGAAATCATTGTAGAAGCACGAATCTTTGGCAAGGAAGTGTAGGCTAGCAGGGTATTTCTGGCCCTCAATGCAGAAAGACGCAAATGATTTGGTTATAAAGTGTAGAGCGTGTCAGGTCCATGATGTGGTAACGCATCAGCAAGCTCAAGAGATGAGTGTCATCGAATCTGTTTGGCCGTTCGATGAGTGGGGTGTCGATATAGTAGGGCCTTTGCCTCGAGCCCCAGGAAATCTAAAGTTTGTTGTGGTCGCAGTCGATTATTTCACCAAATGGGTTGAGGCTAAAGCCCTTGCCGACATTAGAGCTGCAACCATCAAGAAATTTTTGTGGGAAAATATTTTATGCAGGTTTGGAGTCCCCAAATACCTGATCTCGGACAACGGCACTCAGTTCTTGGATGAAAGGGTACAAAGCTGGCTCAAAGAGTTTAAGATCGAACACAGAACGACATCTGTGGCTCGACCTCAGTCGAACGGACAAGTCGAGCAGACCAACAGACAGTTGAAGTTCGGTCTGAAGAAACGATTGGAAGATGAGGGACGCGATTGGGCAGCACAGTTGCCAAGCATCTTGTGGTCGTATCGAACTGCACCCAATGCAGCTACTCGAGAAACTCCTTTCGCAATGGCCTACGGGTGTGAAGCGGTTATACCAGCAGAGATCGGGTTGTCTTCACCTCGGGTTTTGGCTTATAATATCGAGACAAATGAAAACAATCTCAAGCAGGCAAAAGATGATATCGAAGAAAGGAGGGAGCTCGCATCGCATCGAGTAGCTGAGTATAAGAGAAGGATTTCCCAATACTATAACGCTCGAGTAAGGTATAAGTATTTCCAAGTTGGCGACCTCGTATTGAGAAAGAATGAAGCAAGCAGACATGACCCAATAGGCAAACTCGAGCCGAATTGGGAGGGCCCATACAAGATACTGAAAGTCCATCCTAAAGGCGCATATCAACTTGGAAGATCAGACGGAAGCACAGTGCCTCGAACCTGGCACGCCACTAATCTTAGAAAATATTATGTGTAACTTTCATTTCTATTTAGATGTTGACATTTGTAATGCATCGAATCGACAATTAAGGCTTTATGTTTGCAATTTATGTAATTTTCTTTAAAACCACCATGACAAACACCCGTCGATACGATGTGCAGAAGATATATTGAAAAAAGCCAAGTCATTGACAGCGCTTATCACTCCTAACTCACTAAAGGCCAAGATGCAGGGACTCATGCCTAAAGTGCACCCTGAGTCGTGAACTCATGCTTCACTTGGGGGGCTAGAAGGGAATTAAGTCGATATGACTACACCCTAACCTAATTAATCATAAGGGAATTAAGTCGATATGACTACACCCTAACCTAATTAATCATAAGGGAATTAAGTCGATATGACTACACCCTAACCTAATTGATCATAAGGGAATCAAGTCGATATGACTACACCCTAACCTAATTGATCATAAGGGAATCAAGTCGATGGAACGACCACACCCTGAACAAATAGCAATGATATATGAGATAAAGTAAAAGCAAGGATCAGAAGTCGAACATTTAAGAAAATTCAAGTAAAGTTCAGCCGAGCAAATTCATCGGCAAAAAGTAAAACAGAGACAAAGGAAATAAGTGTTTAAGTTTACAACCAAATCGAATAAATGTTGTTTTAAACTCAGGGGTTAGGGGGGACCGAGTCAGATGCATTGGGGTCAGCTTGATCTTCAATATCGATATCCTCCTCACCCTCTTGGTTTAAAGCAGGGACCACATACTTCTCATACAAGGAGACACCAGACCGGAGATCGTCGATGTATCGGCCATATCGAGGGACAGCTTCTGTATCATATAAGTGCGCCTTTCCGATACTAGACACTTCAAATTTGGGAAAGACGGCCTTCACTTCGTTCAGCGCATTCGTGAAGCCTCCCTTCATCGCTTGAGTCATCAGCAACATCATTTCGTTCTTGAACTCAAGAAGAGGCCGATAGTCCTTCCTAGTTTGCCTCGCACGACGGGTCAGAAAGCTCGCCGACCTCGAGTTGAAGGTCATCTCGAGCTTTGATGGCATCAGCCAATTCGATCTTGGTGGCCTCGAGCTCTGACTTCACCTTGGTCAACTCCCCATCTCTTGCAGCCAGCATCTTCTCCGCCTTGGACAAGTTGAGCCGAGACGCTTCAAGATCAGCCTCGAGAGTCAAGCGTCGTCCATCCAACTTCTTTACCGATGCCTCAAGCTTCTCAATTCTGGCGGCTTGCTTCTTTATAGTCTCCTCCTTTTCCACCAGGGAGGCAGAAGACTCCATCCTGACCGTGGCCACTTGAGTCATTAGCCGAGCCTGCAAAAAATGAGAGGCCTTAAAATGAAAGGCCTTAAGATTATAAAAGCCTCAAAATCATGAAGAATTAAAGGCTTACAGCTCGCATGGTCTTAGTAAACCAACTGCTGAACTCTTCAGGAGCCATGGCCTCCAGCTCGGTGGTAGAGGTCTCCGGAATCATGTCGATGCTCTGTGGCCTCGGTGGAGGAATGATACGAGCCTCCTTCCCAATACCGTGTCGGATCTCAGTAACTTTCAGGCGTTTCCTTTGGACGAGGTTCTCCTCTTGCTGCTTCTCCGCCAAAGCCTCGTCGGGTTGGTTTCTCAAGATATCAGATGACGAAGCAGGGGTCCCAGATCGAATCGGAGTCCTTTGACTCCCAGAAGCTGTCGAGCCGGATACGGCCTTCTTCGATCTGATGCCGACCAGCTCCTGGATTTTCTTGGGATCCGTCTTTTTCGGGTCCGCCATCTTGGTCGACGACTCCATCTCAGAGAAATACTCCACTGCAAAAGTCAAAATCATTATTAGTACATAATCGAGACGAAAATAAGATCAAAGTATCAAGTTGATAAAATTAATCAAAATCCTACATAAAGCCCGAACTTCTTCATCGAGTTCCATATAGGTGCCTGGGCCAGCCGTCTCGAGATCGGCATAAGGGTATAAATGATGCCGGTTCCGAGTTACGATGTCGGGCTGGGCTTGTTCCAACACTCTACACGACGTCGGGGGGTCAGACTCAATCTTGTCGTGCCATTTCTTAGGTCTCTTGTACCATGTATGAATGTCCAAGTCTCCCAGACCGTGTCGGATAAAGAAGAAATTGGGTTTCCAATCACCATGGGATGAAATGGCCCTTCGAACAAACTCAGGGACCAGAGGACGCTTCTGGAAAGTATACCATCCCGCGTCCTGCAACCCTTGAATCGAGTAATACTGTCGAAATAGGCGGACAGTAAATTCGACCTTAGCGACTCGACACGCTAAAACGAAACCCATGAGACTCCTGACGCCGTTAGGAGCCAGCTGAGAAACACAGATCTGATAGTGTCTGAGGACCTCGATCAGACACGGATCGAATGGGTATCTCAACCCCTCTCTTAATTGAGCCTCGTATATGCCGCAGAAACCAGGGGGAGGGTCGCAAACAAACTGAAATTGGCCACTAGGGACCTGTATGTTATTGGAAGAGTAAGGGATATTGAACCTTTGGCATATAGCCTCAATTTTTTCCCGAGTTAAGACAGACATACACCCGTAGGGACCTTGCCCTTTCATCCTAGTTTGTCGTTTGGTAACAGGACGAGAATGTGGCTCTTCTTCTTCCCCCCCTTCTCCACCGTCAATGGATCCTTCTCCGGGTAGACTATGGACAGATATGACAAGTTCTTCAGAAACCGTTTTCTCCCCAGATTCGTCGTCAATTTCTACAACTTCTTCCCTATTCTGAGAATCACTTTCACTACTAGACATGGGAGGAAGAAAAGCAAGGGAAAATGAAGAAATAAAAGATAAACAAGAAGTTGGAGGCTTACTTGCGAATTTTGTATGAGATAGGAAAAGTGGATGAGAATGAGTAAGGGTAGACTCCTCACCGGCTTGGACTCCCCTTTTATCTTCAAAAATCAGAAATGATTTGAAAGGACGGTTCATGCGACGCGCTATAAAAGAAATATCGCGAGTATCAAGGCTCCATCCAATGAAGACGCTTCGTTTCCTGCGCCCATTTAATTCTGATGCAGAATGACGTCACCCTATGAAGACCTAGGGCGGCTGAGATACTAGCCCAAATCCCGCCAAAGGAAGGTCTCGTATCAAATATCACTTTCAAATTCTCAGATCCGACTTCAGCATTCTAAAGAGGCCTTGTCAGATCTGGGGGGCTTATGACGATACGATATGCCACCCTTCCACGTGGAATTATCTGAGTGGTCCAGCTGGAATGCGGAGAGAGTCCAGATATGACGAGGATGTCGAGCCGGGTGAACCATCTCGACATGAGCGAGATCATATGTATGATTAAGTAATTATGTTAAAGGTTTCCACATCGGCATGACCATGACGATGACCATCGAGTCGATATCAGCAGACGCTTTAGTCCGATATCTGAGGAGTAACTTGGACAGGAAGCCAATGTCATATTTGTCAATAGACTAAACCGCCCTTAATTTAGGGCAGAAGAGGGACATGTGCCTATAAATACATACATCCAGGAACTACGTGGGGCTTGATTCCTGGAGAAAAAACAGGATACGTAAGCAATTCAAGATACATTCTTGAACCCAGCCGTACAACATGAAAACTCTCATCTTTCCATAAAAGGCACCATCTTGTTTATATTGCATCTTCTTTCTATTTCACCCCTAGATTCCAAGCAGCCTTGACACATCACTGGTGCTTTATTTAGCATCATCATGACCCAACATTGAAAACTTTTAGTTTAAATAATAAATTAAGGGTTGTAATTAACTTCCTATCTAGGTTAATGTAAGTAGCCGAAACTTTCATTTATGCACTACATGAATGGGTTCTTACATGTAACTGAAGCCTTAAATACATTACATTAAATAGGTTCTTTTAAGCCATACGTTTATATTAAGTGTATAAGTAATCCTACAACTCATTAATGTAATTAACTCAAAGAGAACCAAGTAACAATATTTTCCTTTATACAATATTTACGTACAGCATTGTAAAACAAAACAATATATATATCAACTAGGACAAATATAACATGCAATATATGAAATCACACACATATATGTATACACTGAATTCATGTTGTATCAACAAAACAAGTAATTGCTCTTCAAAGAAATTGTGTATCGCCAATATAATAATAATAATAATAATAATAATAATAAACAACTAGTGGTATCCACGTCAAAAACGTAATCCACACTTGTCGTTTAGTGACATTTGGTCTAGTAAATTAATTTCTACCCACAACCAAATATTTATATAGTCTTTTATAAACAACGTCAAAAATCGGGATGTTACATGTTGTGTTGTGTGCTTTGCCTAAGTTAAAACTCTTATTATAGGAAAGATAAAGATGTCCTAGAAAAAGTGAAGTAGATCCTTCTAGAGAAAATGCACACTAGATGTCTCTAGGCAAAGTATGCATTAGATATTTCTCTAAGTATTTTCTAGAATTCCAGACTATTCTCTAAGGAAATAATTTCGAGACTTTTTTCATTTACTAGTTGTAGTATAATCTATAAGTCATTGACTTCTAACAGAATGGTCACATCCGACAAAGGAACTGAAGGTGAAATGGTTGGGCTTTGTGAGGGCAGGGAGCATGTGGGATTGGGTAACCATGCATCAAGGACACTTTGTGCATGTTGGTGTTGAAGTGTTGTGCCATTATGTGAACACAACTCCTTGAGAAAGATTTGTCAACGTTTGATCGGGTGAAAAAATGAGGGTTAATTAAACTGATTCGCTTATTACAAAAAAAAATAAAAAATAAAAAATTATGATCTTTCTAGGGACATGCATGTGTTTATATACTAACAACAATATGTGTATATACCGTATGAATCTTCAAATGTATATACCGTATTAATGGATTTATTAGTGTATGAAAACTTTAGGATGATTTGTATTTCAGGACGGATGTAGTATGTATAAAACAAAAAAATATGAATCTTCAAATTATGCTTTTTTGGTTGTTCGAAAAAAAAAATTGTGCTTTTTTGACACATTGATTGTTTAATGCATTTACCCAAAAATTATTTAATGCCTTTGACACCTTTGTGTCTGTCACTTCCCTTGCAAACCATAGATCCTCTTTGTATCTGTCCCTTTCCTTGCAAACCATAGATCCTTTCACCCAGCTGCATCATTGACCTATTCTTGACGGTAATTTCAAAGATTTTAGTCATTCCGCCTTTAAATATAAATCACTCATCTACATTACAAATGCAGAATTTTTACTTTTTATTTATTTATTTTATCTTTAATTTATTATCTATTCAACCACATATCATTATGTTTTAGGGAACTTATCATTACTTATTACATCAATGATTTTCAATGAGTATTTTAGTTATTCTCTATAAAATTCATGACATTCATACACTTTTTTAAAATGTGTAAAAACACCTACTAACTTCGTCCTACAAAAAGTGTATACTTTTTATGGTGCATACAGATTAAGAAAATAATTAATGTGTTGTATTTTAAGTAGTAATTGACATATATAGTCCTATCACATAATAAATACTCTTTTGAAATATGAAATGAATATATAAACATTAAATGTTATGATATGAGTACGTTTGGAAAAGTGCATTAAATGATTATTGATTTTTTAAATAGACACTTTTTATAGGACAATTCATTTTAAAAAAGTGAACGTTTTTTATGGGACGGAGTTATAGAGTACTATATGTCTGTGATTGGAGTTTTGATCGGAGTTATCATTTCCATTTGATCAGTCCGCCTCGATCAAATGAAAGGGTGTAGCAACAAGATTGAGTTTGGAGCGGAAATCAACAAAAGCATAGACCGAGAACGCTATGGATGGAAAGTCATAAACTTTGATGGATTATGACGAGTAGCACAAATTTAGTTGCTTGGCCAAAACTTGATTGATAATGTAGTGGACATCAATCTCGATGTGTTTGGTTCATACATGATGGACTAGATTTTGTGCCAAAGAGGTTGCACTAGTATTGTCCCACTAAACAGTAGACACACCCATTAGCTTCACACCTAACTCATAAAGCAATTGTTTAGCTGATATGTTAATCAATCTTATATCATTGAGTATGACATTATGCAAATCAATTTTATGACATTTTTTATATCGAATTATCTCCGAAATAGGGCTTAAATGGAATTAATTATATCGTGATAAATTATACATGTAAAAGAGTTTAATTTGATTATTAGTTACTTGTGAGTTTTTATCCCAATTTTATCGTATTTATATCGTGAATCTATATAGAATCATGCTACTGGAAGTTTTATGATTTTATGTAGGAAATTGTGGATTAAATATTCGAGCTGAAGCTGTAACGCCCCGTTCCCGGACACCGAGTCCTTATCCGGAAAAAGGAACGTTCAGCACATATAAAATAAAATAAATTTCACTTTATACGTAAGCCTCTACTACGTCGTATCGAGTTAAGAAAAACGAAATCAAAGACTCGGATAATTTTTTTTCCAAACAACCAAGAATAGAAACTCAGCTAAAGATAGAAAATGTAACATCTATTAAATTGGAAAGGAACCAAACGAAATCCAAATCGTACGAAAACCTCAAAGGAAAACTAAAAGGAAATTACAAAGTTTCCCAAGGAAAACTCCAAGTCTAAAGCATAACCGAGAATAGGTGACGTTTTATCTTTTACTATCACATATGTAGTTTTATTGTGTATTAATTAGCCACCTGAGTGTTGTCAAGTCAAAGCTCACCTTATCAACTCTACTCCCCCACTTAGACAACTAGACGTCACATCCTAACAAGTACACAGACATTGATAAACTCTAGTTCATCAAAGCACAAACCCTTTCATGCCCTTCCGACTATCCAAACTTCAACTCCATTTAAGAGTACATCCGGTGTGGAAACTAAACGAATTAGAAGCTCAATCGAGGCTTGTTCAAGCTTAATTAATGTTATAAGGTCAAAGAACAATGTTTAAAACTCATATCATAGCTAAAATCATCGTATTCATAAAAAAGGAGGTCCAGTGTGCCTACATCGGGTTCGATCTTGCACGACCGAGCCTCTCAGACGTAAAAACTCAAATTACTTTCGTCCCGCGGTGCGCATGCACTGATCCGTGCGCACGCTGAATGTAAAATTTCACTTGCAGGTCCTCCAGTGCGTCCGCACTGGGCTTGGTGCCCCCGCACCAAGCGCGGCAACTTCGAAAAACTTAGTTTTTGACCCCTAATCGTTCTCAAATTTGTTCAACATCATAATACTCAGAAAAGGGCATAAAAACACAGCTTTTATCTATCATAACATCTGTAGATCCTTAGGAAATACGATGGTACGATTTTTTTAGCATAATAATCATCTCAAACCTTAAAACGAAACCTAATAACCATAGTTAACATGTAGGAAGATCCTGTTACCTTTAGCAAGATAATCCAAATCCAAATCCTCAGAAAAACTGCAGAAAACTTCAGCAAACTTGAACCTTTTTCTGCAGGAACCGATGTGATCAATCCATAAATACATTAGATACGATCACAGACTTCTATAACAACGAAACTACGAAAGGCATGAGTTTTGATCTTCAAAACTCATCCAAGAACACATCTAGGTCGAACTATATACCTTAACGAAGCTCTGATCTTTGAGTATTGAAACGACGCTCATTTCACGACGATTCCAACGCTCTACTCGAATTTAAAAACGGTTGAGATTCGACTTAGAAAACGGAAGAAATCTCTCAGCCCTTTTCTAAAGCTCTCACACGCAGGAGGGGAGATTATGAGGGGAAAATTCTGATTCAAAAGGTTGGGGAAACTAATGGAGTTTATTTTTCCTTAAGTAGGAAAAATCTCAATAATCAACCTAATCTCTTATTTTCCTTAATTACCCTTACAAATAAGATTTTCCCTTAAAATATATACATATAATTCGACACACACACACACACACACACACACACACACAAATATATATATATATATATATATATATATATATATATATATATATATATATATATATATATATATATATATATATATATATATATATATATATATATACTTAACTCCAAATAAAGAAGTTGGAATAATAATATTTCATTTTCGCAAAATGACACGTCTGTACTTTCCCAAAAATCGAAATATTACATTCCTCCCCCCATGAGAGGAGTTTCGTCCTAGAAACTAGAACACACCTGGTAAATCCAAAAACTCTGAAAACTCCTTGATCATGTCGTCCTCAACTTCCCAGGTGGCTTCATTTGGTGAATGATTGCTTCATTGCACCAAAACCAAAGGAATCAATCGTCTCTTAATCATCTTTTCTTTCTGGTCTAAAATCTTGATCGGTTTCTCATCATATGCGAGATTGTCCTAAATAACTTCTGGATCAACTGTGGTTTCAACATCACTCTTCGCCAAACACTTTTTCAACATTGATACATGAAAAATATTATCGACTATTGACATCGATTCCGGTAACTTAAGCTTATATGCCAACGGTCCAACTCTTTCTAGGATCTCAAACAGTCCAACATACCTTGGACTCAACTTTCCCTTTTGTCCAAAACGTTTCACTCCCTTCATTGGCGAAGCTCGTAGATAAACTCTTTCACCAACATCAAACTCGAGAGGTCTCCTTCTGACATCTGCCAAACTCTTCTGTCTATCTTGTGCTGCCTTCAGATTCTTCTTAACCAATTGAACCATTTCCTTAGCTTGTTCAACCAACTCCAGCCCGGTGACTTGTCATTCCTCGACTTCATCCCAAAACAACGGCGTTCTGCACCTATTTCCATACAAGGCTTCAAATGGTGGCATGCCTATACTTGCGTGATAACTGTTGTTATAGGCAAACTCCGCTACGGGTAGGTAATCATCTCATGATCAGCCTACTTCCAAAACACAAGCTCTTAGCATATCTTCAAGTGTTTGGATGGTTCTCTCAGATTGTCCATTTGTTTGAGGATGAAAGGCCGTACTCAAATGCAATTTGGTGCCAAAGGCCCTTTGTAAACTATTCCCAAACCGCCTGACGAACCTCTGATCACGATCCAAAACTATCGAGATAGGTACTCCGTGCAACCTCACTATATTATCCAAGTATAGTGCGGTCATTTTCTTCAAAGACATATCGACTTTCGTTGGTAGGAAGTGGGCTGATTTGGTCAATCTATCCACAATCACCCAAATCGCATCATGTCCACTTTTCGTCTTCGGTAAACCGGTGATGAAATCCATTGTGATCTTATCCCATTTCCATTCAGGGATGTCCAATGGCTTAAGCATTCCTCCCGGTCTTCTATGCTCCGCTTTAACTTTCTGGCAAGTATCACATTCCGCTACCAACTTTGCTATTTCCACTTTCATCGAGGGCCACCAAAACTTTTCTTTCAAGCCCCTGTACATTTTAGTAGCTCCTGGATGAACTGCAAAAGCAATCCTACGTGCCTCTTCCATGACTCTTTGCCTTAGATCGCCAGCATCAGGCACACACAAACGATCCTGGTACCATAGGTTCCCATTCTTATCTAAAACATATCCCACTGTAGGCTTTTCTCTTGAAACGTGCTTTAGGTCAACCAAAACTGGATCTTCATCTTGCTTTTCCCGAATATCATCCATTAACTCGGATCTTGCTAACAACAGTGCCGCAAACTGCCGGTCCAATCCACCCCAGATTTTCAGCCCATCTAACCATTCTGCCATAACTTCAATGCTCGAAACATCACACACTGGTTTTCTACTCAACGCATCTGCAACAACATTCGCTTTACTCGGATGGTACTGAATATCCAAGTCATAATCCTTTACGAACTCTAACCATCTCTTTGCCTCATATTCAGATTCTCATGAGTGAAGAAGTAGTTTAAGCTCTTGTGATCTGTAAAGGTCCTAGCCTTAACTCCATACAAGTAGTGCCTCCAAATCTTTAGGGCAAAACACTACCGCTGCCAACTCTAGATTGTGTGTTGGATAATTCTTTTCTTGCACCTTTAACTGCCTAGATGCATAAGCGCTTAATTTTCCTCCTTGCATCAACACACAACCTAAACCTTGCCCCGAAGCATCAGTGTAAACGTCGTAGTTATCAAAGATCTCCAGAACAGCCAAAACTGGGCTGTAGTCAACTTATCCTTCAATGTCTGGAAAGCCTCTTCACACTCACTCCTCCACTCAAACTTTACATTCTTTTGAGTGAGCCGGGTAAGTGGTGTAGCTATCTTTGAGAAGTCTTGTACAAACTTCCTATAATAGCCATCCAAACCAAGAAAACTTATAATCTCTGAAACTGTAGTCGGTCTAGACCATTTCTCAATTGCTTCGATCTTTGCTGGATCAACTTTAATGCCATCTCCAGAAATGACATGACCCAAGAAACTAACTTGATCCAACCAAGAGTCACACTTTGAGAACTTAGCATACAACTGGTTCTTCCTCAAAGTATCCAACACTATCCCAGGTGTTCTTCATGTTCTTTCTCATCCTTCGAGTATACGAGGATGTCATCTATGAACACTATCAGAAACTTATCCAAGTATGGCATGAAAACGCGCTGCATTAAATCCATAAATGCAGATGGAGCATTAGTGAGTCCAAATGGCATGACCCAGAACTCATAATGTCCATACCTCGTACTGAAAACCGTCTTTCGTATATCTGCTACCTTGATCTTCAACTGGTGATAACCGGACCTAAGATCAATCTTAGAAAACACTCTCTTGCCTTGAAACTGATTAAACAGATCATCAATCCTATGTAAGGGATACTTATTCTTGATGGTAAGATTATTCAGTGCTCTGTAGTCTATACACATCCTCATGCTACCATCATTCTTCTTAACGAACAGAATTGGGGCTCCTCAAGGCGAAGTACTAGGCTGAATTATATTTCTCTCAAGCATATCCTTAAGTTGGGCTTTCAACTCTTTCAATTCAGTCGGTGCCATTCTATAGGGTGCCTTAGCAACTGGTGCCGCCTCTGGTATCAACTTGATCTCAAACTCTATCTCTCTATCCGGCATGTTTCCCAGTAACTCTTCCGGAAACACTTCAGGGTATTCCTTTACTATGAGGGTTTCTTCTAACTTAGGCTTCACTTGTTCCACATCCACTGCGTACAACAAGTAGCCTTAGCAACCCTTTTGACAAGCTCTTATCGCCTTAACTGCTGAAATTATAGGGTGACGCTTCTTACTAGGCTTGTATACATTACCTTGGTAAGTCTTGGCTGATTTCCCAGATACTTTAAAGGTCACTCTCTTTTCTCTACAATCCCGGTGAAAATAATTCTCGGATAGCCAATCTATTCCAAGAATTATATCGAAGTCCGAAAAATCCAAAACTGTAAAGTCACTTTTGCATCGATATGCTCCTACTCGCTCATCCACTTGAGGCATCAACTTGGCTACCTTAGTTACCTTTCCTAACGGTGTTGTTATTTCCAAGGTGTTTCTTAAAGTTTCCATTGGCAAGTTAAGCTTCTTAGCTATCTTAGTTGACACAAATGTGTTAGACGCTCCCGAATCAAACAATGCCGTAACTACTAAGTTGTCTAATATTATTGTACCTATGATGTGAATTCATTTATTTAAATACAAATACAACATGATTTAAATCGTGCTATAAAAGTACTATAATAAATCAAAATAAACAATAAAGGTACGTGAAATAACATTATCATATGGTTCAGCCATCTCAGCATCCACTGTGACCACTCGAACTGGCGACTTGGGCCACCTTTTCCATTTCCCTGTTTCGACCACTTGTAGACCCCTTTGTCGACAGGTCTTAGCAAAATGTCCCGATTCTCCGCTGTAGTAGCAACCACTCGCGTGTTATTGACACTCACCCGAATGGTTCCTGTTGCATTTAGGGCAAAGTGGTGCACTGATTGGGGTTTTAGCTGCCGCAGGAGCTGTTGTCTTCTTAGCATTCTGCTGCGGTGCTCCTCGGTGATAGCTTTGACTTGTTCCAAAAATTCTCTTATTTCCGATAACAATAGTGGGCTTCTTCCTGAAGGTCTCAACCTCCAAGGTTTTATTTAGAAGTTAAGCCATATTCCTTACTGTGAAACCCAACATACCAGATTGTATCTCGTGGGATAATCCTTCTTTGTAAATTGCCATCTTCCTCTCTTCAACCTTCATAAGCTCAGGGTAAAACCTTCCCAACTCATTGAACTTGTTGGTATACTGAGATACCGTCATATAAATTCCCTGCTTAAGTTTGAAGAACTGGCTCGCCTTGTCTGCTTGCACTGTTGCTGGGAAGTACTCATTGTAAAACAGAACTTTGAAGCCTTCCCAATCTGTCACTTTTCCGTTACTTCTCTCTATAGCATCGATCCAAGCTTCAGCTGCACCCAAAAGAAAACCAACTACCAACTGGGCCATCTCAGATTCAAGGACATTTATGTTCCTGCAAGCCTTCTCAAAACTCCTTAACCACTCTTCAGCCTTTGAGTGTTCCATATTCCCATAAAAAGTCTTGAACCCGGTTCCTTCTTAGCCTCGTGTACCAATCCACTGGCGGTGCTTGCTCAAAAGCAGGTTTAACTGGTGGGACTAGTGGGTATACTGGAGGGTATCCAAAAGGTAGTTGTTGCTGGTAAGGCTGTTGTTGGTATGAGGGTGGTTGGTAGAAACCGTAAGGTAGGTAAGAAACGCCTTGCTGATGATCAAAACGTGGTGAAGGAGGTATAGTAGGTCGAGGGGTGTGACCTACTATTGGTGGATAGAAGGTCTGATGTTGCTGATGATGGAAAACTGGTGGAGAGGGGTGGCTTACCGGTGGCGGGTAAACACTGATCGGTGGAGGGTAGATGTTGGTTGCTGGGGGTACATAAACTGGTGGAATGTCTCCTATCACAGTGACACGGATGGGTGCTTCCTCGGGTTCACCAGATGAAGTTGTACCATGGTTGGGGTCATAGTGTAGGATTCTGACGTGGTCTCGGTGATGGGCTCTGCTGAGATAGTGGTGTGGGGGTCACAGTATGTGGGGGTTGGGTGTAGCTCGGGTGAGGTGAAGGATTCTGTCTCTCAAAGCCACCTCTTACAACAGGCATCGGTCTCTCACGCCGCACTCCTAAAGCTTCTGCACCAGCTCCGGTTCTAGTGAACACCATCCTAATGATCAAAGAAAAATCAGAACGTTACTAAAAGGTCTAAAGAAAGCTTATCTTAAGAGAAAGGAAGCCTAAAAGACGCTTCTCTATGATACCAACTGTAATGCCCTGTTCCCGGACACCGAGTCCTTATCCGGAAAAGGAACGTTCGGCACGTATAAAATAAAATAAATTTCACTTTATACGTAACCTCTACTACGTCGTATCGAGTTAAGCAAAACGGAAGCAAAGACTCGGGTAATTTTTTTTTCCAAACAACCAAGAATAGAAACTCAGCTAAAGATAGAAAATGTAGCATTTATTACATTGGAAAGGAAACCAAACAAAATCCAAATCATACGAAAACCTCAAAGGAAAACTAAAAGGAAATTACAACGTTTCCCAAGGAAAACTCCAAGTCTAAAGCATAAATAAAACATGAATAAATAAACTCTTCAACTTCGGCGTCCTTAAACATCGTCATCAAAGTCCTCGTCGATCTCTGGATCAACCTGTTCATCTTCTCTCTCCGAACACATAAATAAACATGCATTTGAGGTAAGTACATTGTACATAGCAAGAGGTAGAAGCTACAACTTAATTAAGGTTTATAATTAAAAGATTATCTTGTGAGACCGACTCAATCTAGGGTTCACTTCATGTCCATCAACATGTCATGACTATACGTTTCTAGCTTAGCTTATCTTGGTTACATCATCACTCAAGGGCACTATGCATGATGTGTATCCATCACGAGTTGTACTTGCCAACTACAGTGAATAGCACCGATAGTCCCGGGATCTCCCCGGTATGCATATACGTTCGATGAATTTCCTCCACTACCCTTTAGCCTTTTGAGCCAGTAGCATTGTTCACCTTTTATGAACGTATCACATCGCCGATATGAATTGGTGCCTAACCGAGAATAGGAGACATTTTATCTTTTACTATCACATATGTAGTTTTATTGTGTATTAACTAGCCACCTAAGTGTTGTCAAGGAAAAACTCACCTTATCAACTCTACTCCCTCACTTATACAGCTAGACGTCACATCCTAACAAGTACACAGACATTGATGAACTCTAGTTCATCAAAGCACAAGCCCTATCATGCCCTTCCAACGGATCCGAACTTCAACTCCCTTTAAGAGTACATCCGGTGCCGAAACTAAATGAATCGGAGCTCAATCAAGGCTTGTTCAAACTTAATTAATGTTATAAGGTCAAAAAACAATGTTTAAAACTCATATCATAGCTAAAATCATCTTATTCATAAAAAAGGAGGTCCAATGTGCCTGCTGATCGGGTTGATCTCGCACGACTGAGCCTCTATACGTAAAAACTAGAATTTTGCTCGTCCAGTGCGCATGCACTGGATCTGGTGCGCACGCACTAGCTCTCTGAATGTAAAATTTCACTTGCTGGTCCTCTAGTGCGTCCGCACTGGGCTTGGTGCGCCCGCACCAAGCGCGGCAACTTCCAAAAACTCAGTTTTTGACCCCTAATCGATCCCTAATCGTTCTCAAATTTGTTCAACATCATAATACTCAGAAAAGGGCATAAACAACTTTTATCTATCATAACATCTGTAGATCCTTAGGCAATACGAAGGTACAATTTTTTTTAGCATAATAATCATCTCAAACCTTAAAACGAAACCTAATAACCATAGTTGACTTGTAGGAAGATCCTCTTACCTTTAGCAAGCTAATCCAAATCCAAATCGAAATCCTCAGAAAAACTGCAGAAAACTTCAGCAAACTCGAACCTTTTTCTGCAGGAACCGATGTGATCAATCCATAAATACATTAGATACAATCACACGCTTCTATAACAACGAAACTACGAAAGGCATGAGTCTTGATCTTCAAAACTCATCCAAGAACACATCTTGGTCGAACTACATACCTTAACAAAGCTCTGATCTTTGAGTATTGAAACGACGCTCCTTTCACGACGATTCCAACGCTCTACTCGAATCTAAAAACGGTTGATATTCGCCTTAGAAAACGGAAGAAATCTCTCAGCCCTTTTCTCGAGCTCTCACACGCAGGAAGGGGAGATTAGGAGGAGAAAATTCTGATTCAAAAGGTTAGGGAAACTAATGGAGTTTATTTTTTCTTAAGTAGGAAAATCTCAATAATCAACCTAATCCCTTATTTTCCTTAATTACCCCTACAAATAAGATTTTTCCCTTAAAATATATACATATAATTCGACATATATATATATATATATACTCCAAATAAAGAAGTCGGAATAATAATATTTCGTTTTCGGAAAGTGACACGTCTGCCCTTTCCCGAAAATCAGAATATTACAGAAGCAGAATTGGGACGGAGCAAGCAGAAAAGCCCAAGATTGGACCAGAAAGAGATCCAGAACAAGCTGCTGGATCAGGCTGAGTGTTGACTAGGTCGCTTTCTCTAAGGCACGCTCGGGAAAGAGCACCGCCCAAAATATAGAAGGGGCAGTTTAGTCCAATTAGAGTCTAGGTCGGCTAATTATGTAGAATTAGGATATTTTCGAGTCAATTTGTGCCAGATTATACTGCAACTTTGTTCTTAGCATTATTTTCCAAAAAAAATTCCAGTTTTCATCACCGTTCGGGAGTACTTTAGCTTGTGTATGCTTTTACGATTGGTGAATCATCATAAAGGAAGTGACTAGGAGAATCGTCTTGTTTTTTTCTAGGTAATTATGTTGATCATTTCTTCTACGTTTTATGAATTTGTCGTTGGTTTGTTAATCCAAGTATGCTAGGCTAATTTATTTGTATCGTACCATGTTAATATGAACCTAATCATAGTTAATTTTATATTGAATCATACATGGAGATGCCCGGACTCGGGGGAAAACTTCGCGTTGGATGGTTTCCCAACGGTCTATATCGGGAAAACGTCGAATTGATTTATTTTCCCCGATCCGAACTATCTCCGATTACTTCCATTTTCTTGCAATAATTTATGCATGTCTAGAACTTGATCACTTCTTTGAATGTTAAAATCGTAAATTTTTCTTGACTGAACTTAGGTTGAAGAGAGTAGTTAGGACACGAGGCAACTAGATCACTATCGTTAACTAGCCCGAGCATGATGGTTGCATAGTGAGTTTCACGATTTTACTGATATTTCTTCATAATAAAATGCATGTTTAGTTAAATTTTTCTAGCCCGAGCACGGTATACTTTTAATTACACATTGGATTTTAGAGTCCGAGCACGATCTAGTAACCAAATTAGAGAAACGCATTAGTAATCTACTCGGTTCATGGTATTAATGATAAAAGTGTATGAATCAATTAGACGACGATTATGCAAGAATTAACTGGTATGATTCAATCTAGTTGTTTCTCGTACGTAGATAAAACTTGCCCATAATAGATAATCTCCATTTACTTTTCTCCACGTTAATTTTGGTCAAAAACCACCCACTTTATTAGCCTAAATTTTGTAGCTAGGCATAAGTTATTATCGACAAGTCTATGTAGGATCGACTTTGCTTCCGAATTGAGTTTTGTTAAGTTTGACCTACGTCCGCTTGCTAGTGTAGTCGTGGTTTTAATTTGCGATCATGACAGGATCATCATCATCATCATCATCATCTATAAATGAGTCTCAAATCATAATCAATGGTTTAAGATGTATGTGTATTTTGATTTTGTCTATTTTGTTCAGTGGACATAATGTTAATTTTACGAGAACGGTATTAATTACAAGGTTATGAAATAATAACCAGGTCATCACCACATGTAACACTAGTAAAACATAGAGAATATTGATAATAGCACTAAGTGATACGAGTCACCAGTAAGCTATTTGTACTTGGCTCGTATAGGAGTTTGATTTAATCTTTTTTTTTTTGAGTCAAATAATTGACCAAGTCAATTTCATGCCTCAAAGCCTTGTAATCGATTATCTTACAAGTTAATTGTGCTATACTTAATAATTATTCAATTAATTAGAATTATAATTAATATTTTACGTTAATCATCAATAATTAGTTGAGTCGAGTATTGAATGAGTCAAACTTGATATTGCAAATTTTTCTACACATTAAATGAATTCTAAAAAAAAAAAAAAACAATCTTGTTAACAAGTTGAGTCGAGTGATAATGAATATTAAACATGCATGCAGTGTTGTATTACTATGACGCGATATGCTCGAGTTTTAGACAATATCGACCCGACTCTGCTAAATTGCAAATGATACTCGATAGTAGGTCAAGGGACCTAAAGATAAGCCAGGAAAATTATAATTACAGTAGGCTCACTTGTCCAAACAATTAGCTAACAAGATAATGAACAAACTGCATGAGAAATATTTGCCATCGTTTTTGTTCGGGTGAAAGGGTTAATTATACTGATTTGATTAATGCAAATGCTCAATTCTATGGTTATTCTAGCTAGGAACATGCATGTATTTATAATGACTAATATTACTAACAAGTAGCAACAAAATCTGTATAAACTGTATGACTCATTAAACTATGCTTCGATCCGGCCAGCTCATTAATTTATTATTTAATGATTACTTTGACAAGGCCCAAGCTACTGTATATACGAGTTTTGTTGTTAGTGTATATATAACTGTATATCTACAAGTTTGTTCCTTGTTAGTACGTAATCATATAAAACTATAGATCGAATTGAGAAGCAAATCAGTTTAATTAACTCTCATTCTTCTTTCACCTGAGATCAAACGATGGCAAATCTCTCTCAAGCACTTGTGTTCATCTTACTAGCTGTGTGGATCATTCTTTAAACACGGTTTTTATTTCCGTGTTCTTTTATATATATACATATACTATACTCTCTCTTTTTCATTATAATTACATATCTACCGTTAAATTGATTTTGGGTACATTTTGTTTTAATAAATCAACCATTAGGATCTCGGATAAGGAGAAATGGAAATTTAAAATAGACGAATAAAATAATTAAGAGGGGGGAAACAAAATATATAGTATATATATATATATATATATATATATATATATATTAGTTTAATTTTTCAGATCAATGAGAGGTAGTTGCCCCGCCCGTAGAGCATGTACAATGACTCTTTAATTGACCATCGCATTATCACTTTTGTCACAAGTGCCATAATCATTTTTTTTATTACATTGAAATGGCTTTAAAAAAAGACGATGTAATCATGTTGGATTGGATATGAGCGGTGGCTTTTGTCTGATTCTGAACCACTATCTCCCTTCTCTTCTTTATCCGTTAATAAATACTAGTTGGAGACTTAATTAGGAATTTAAGACACACAAGAAAAGAATAAAGATACTGAGCCAGCGATGGTTATCAAATGCGGTGATATCTGTAGTTGATTATATATATTAGATTTACTCAAGATCAATTTAGACACATTATGATCAACGGTGTAGATCATAATGCTTAGCTCTTGATTGTTCCAGAGGTCATTGGAGATGGGGTCGATCGAAGTTTCAGTATATGTATGAAGTAGGTACCTATGTTCCGGTAATTAGAATAGTATATATGTATTAACACGAAAGTAAACCTTCTGCTTATTATTATCACACGGAAAAAAAAAAAACACAAACTTGCAAGATAGTAAAACATTCATGTGTAAAATGACAGCAAGCATGGAACCGCAACGCCACAATCCCCCGCCCCCCAAAAAAGGGCAACTATTGAAACATTTTACATAAAGTAGAAATTCAATCTGGAAAGTTGAAGAACAAAAAAGAAAGCTTGAAAAGAAAGGGCAACACAACCCAAACCAAACGTATAATATTGCAGAAGGTCTTCAAACTTAGAACCCAGGAGTGACGTAAGTACATATTACTATGTGTTCTTCGGTGGGTGTGGGTCGCAACTGGAACTTAATGCACCGTCATCCTTCAAAGTTAAATTGCATTCGCATTCATCATTGTCACAATCATCAACTCCATTAGGACAAGGCTGTCCACTACATGTTGACTTTGCTTCAACTGCAAAATTCATGATACAAGACGCATAAAAAATGTTGAAGATACACGTACTCGACCTAAAAAGGTAAAGATACGGACACAATCATTAATTGTGTCATAACGAGTAACACAATTTTAACCAAATCTCTTGCCCTTGATCACTACGAAAGCATATCATGAAAAATTGGTCTTACGATCATGGTCAAAGATAGGATATATATTTGGTTGTGTCTCCGGTTATGACACAATCGTTGGTTGTGTTTCTGTCATTAGTGAACAATTGTTTAAGATCTATTCTTTGATGTTAATGGTTTAGGGTAGTGACACTGACACAACAAAATTACCACAACAAAGTACACAATACGTCTTTGGACTGTTGATTATGATGCTAGGGTACGGTATATTTAAATATTTTTAAGGCTAGGAGAGTGTATGTTAGGGTACAATATTATTAAGAGCATAAATGGAGAGTATGGATTTGATGTTTCAAAACTCACCTGGGATAGGGTAGGGTATGAATGTTCTTTACCCACCATAATTCCCACCCGTCCTGTCATATATTATATTATTTGTTATTTTATACTATTTCCGTCCCATAAAAAGTGTCCACTTTTTTAAAATGAATTGTCTCATAAAAAGTGTTCATTTAGAATATCAATGCATCATTTAATCCATCTTTTCCAAACATATCCCTATTACCATTTAATGTTGGTATACACTTTTCATATTCCAAAACAAGCATTTATTATAAAGTAGGGTATATATGTCCATTAGTATTTAAAATAAACATATTAATTATTTTCTTAATCTGTGTGCACCACAAAAAGTGGACACTTTTTATGAGACGGAGGTAGCATTTATATGATAATAACTGATATGAAATAAAATTAAATAGTTAATGGTAAAAATTTAAATTCTATTGTATATCCTAGAAGGATATTGATCACTAATTAATATGGCAAAAAAAAAATCAACCACAAAGAAATCATGGTCATTATTTAGAAACTTGAACCATAGCCCTCAAAAAAAAAAAAAAAAACACTTGAACCATATGTGTTGAAGTACCCACCGGAAGAAAAAATAACTCAATAAACAAGGTGCCGAATGGTAAAATGAAGTTTACCAAATGTACTGAGATGCTTAAATTGTGACAGTGAGTATGACCAGAGGTGAATCCACGTTTACCTTTATGGAGTACATGAATACCGCTAAAATGATAAATTAAATAAATTTTATCTATAAAAAAGCATTTATTGCCACCGTTAATAAAATAATACTCTTAAAAGCAGTTATAGACTCCACTGAGCAAATTTTAATTTAGGATCCGCAGGTGGATATACCCATTAATTAACTGAAATTGAAAATGCTCATACTCACGTACGTACCTAAATAATAGGTCGATGGACCTACAGACAACCCAGAAAAACCATCATTAGGCACACTGATCCACACAGTTAGTAAGATGAACACAAGTGCATTAGAAAGTTTTGCCATTGTTTTCGGAAACAACGAGGGTTTAAGTTATTTGCTTACTGCAAACGCTCAATTCAATGGTTTTCTAAACAAACTTTTATCTTTATATAGGAATATAATATACAAACAACAAAACGTGTATAAACTGTATCAATTTTCGAAATATTCCCTATACACATTGGAAAAGTTCAACCATAAAATATTTTAAATAGTGGAATATATATATATATATATATATATATATATATATATATATATATATATATATATATATATATATATAAAAATCTCCTTTTATTTTTGAAAGGACAAAAAAATATCACTTTGTGAATAAGTCTATTTGATACCTTTGTGTTGTGATTGATGATTGTCTCTCAACTCGATGCATCTTTTTATTTTATTCTATTTTAAATACTTAAAGCCCCCGATATCCGGAACCCACTAGTCCGACTAATACCTTGATGCATCTTTGACCTGTCCCTAACTACAATTTGAGGAGAAAAACTAACTACAATTTCAAAGCAACTTTTAATTTGGTTAAAAACTGATATACCCGATCCTGATCGGGACCCGAGTATCTAGATTGGGCCTGATTCAAGGTCCAACAACAGATCTTGTGCCTCCATCCCGCTAGTCCACATTCAATAAGCCGGACCTAGACCAATGTCGACCTCTGACGTCGACGTTCATCCATACTCCGGCATATCGGACACATTGGACGCTACCCGTATTATCAGGCCAGTCAGCTCTAAGCTGATAACAGCAAGACAAAGGAAGAAACGAGTCCGATCGCTCGTCAAGTCCGCATTCCGCCACATATCCTTGACAGCTGTCTTGTTGACTTATGTATAATTGTACTTAATTAAATACTTTTAATGTCTTGTCATGTTTAGCTAAACCATCTTAGCAATTGCCTATATATATCGGGTCATAATGTAATGGAAAATGATTTGAGAATTAATATACACAGAGCTACTCTGTCAATTTTTCGACTCACTCATTGTCTTGTTCATAAGTTGAGTCTGACCACCGTGGTTCATGATGTCCACCACTCTTCACCTGAGAAATCATCCATAAATAGCCACATATCCACTTTATATTACTGTTACCACAAACCTGATATTCTGACGATATCAATTGGCTCCGTTACCGGGAAAATCATTGTTGTTTGGCGTCTTCCGATCGCAAATTTCACCACAAGTTCGGTTTCACGACGTCGCCGGTGAGATCGCGCAACCATCTTCAATTCTCTTATCAACAAAAACTTTAGTTTTTGGGTTGTACGGCCCTCAAACCGTTGTTTCTATCAAGATAGTTACGGATTCTTAAGTAGCAAGCTTGATTTCTGCGGATTTTGACTTGATTCTAGCTAGAGCCACCTCAAAATCGAGAAATACCCTCACCGGCGTGTTTATAGTTCATCACAAGCCCCTCATAATTTCCAGGTTGGTATAAGCTCTTGGTCAATTTAGCTCTTCAAGTGTCAAAGAAATCATATAGTTATACTCGTTGGAATCGCCAGGAATCACACAATTAGTCTTACATCAGATTCTGAGTTTAAAGACTACTCCGGCCGGCGTATCTCACTTGATATACCCAACAAAATATCTTCAAAATATCTTAGTCAAACATGGCAGGTGCGAAAAACGTGACACCTGCTACACCATCTAAAGGAGGCAATTGATGGCCAAAATAGTGACGGTCCAACTTTAATCGGCAGAGTACCGAGTCGGATGCACTATAATAGCAAGCAAGGTCGATCCCACGAGGAATTTATCGAATACCATAGTCGTCTACGGATTTAGTTTAGGTTAACCAAGATGTATCAAGTTCAATTACACTAAAACGTAATATAAACTAAAGATACTAAGGAAAGAGAGACATAGTCAAACCATCGTCCAACTGAGTACTTTCTCCCCTTTAATCGATTATCTCGGGAATGGGCTCAACCAACCTACCAACCTAATGATCGTATCGACTCATTCATGGGTGCGAACTCTAAGCTAGTGTATGACGCCATGCAACAATCAAACATCATTTGCCCGGTTCAACGATGCGCTTTAAGGATTTAATCGACCAAACAAGATTAACGCGCTAGAGTTGCTCGATTTCACAACCGAAAGAACCTCATTCCCTAATCAATCTAAACAACTCAGTTGATTATAAGAAATGATCTTAAAACCCCTTTTCCCACACCCGTTCGCAACATACATTTATAAAAGGGTGTGTGTGTTCATGAACTAGGTGTACAGTCTAATTCAAGCATTAAGAACAAGTTGTAAGAATGAATTCATCGATACAACAACAATTAAACACTACTCATTCCCAATTTCATCAATTAGAAGGTGATTTCCTCAATTTTCACATGATTTAGCTATGAAATGTATAGCCACCCATAGTAGAACAAGAGATAACAATCAAAACGAGAATTAAAGCCATAAAACAAGAAAGGAAATGCTATCAATTACCAAAATCGCAGAAAGTTGGTTTTACATCAAGCTTCATCAACACCCATGTCAATTGGTGAGGAAGAAGGTCCAAAATGCAAAATTAAAAATAGTTGAGCTAGAATCTAAGCTAGATTATGCTTAATTTAAGTAAAATATGGTGTAAGAGTGAATCTAGGGAAGAAGTCTACCTAGAGAGTATAAGGTGTAAGTATGAAAGTGTAAAAGTGTGTAGAGATCCTTTAAAAATCTGTGCAACAAGTATTTATATGCTCCCAAAGATGTGCAGAAAAAGTGCTTTTGGCGCGCCCCATAGCCTTTGGCGCCCCCCAAAACTGATGTGTGATTCTGGGAGGTCTCTGTACCAACTTGGTGTGCCCCAAAGCTGTTTTGTGACTTGCTGGACATCCTGCTTGATCTTTGGCATGCCCCAAACCTTTGGCGTGCCCCAAAGCTGTTATGTGACTTGCTAGACATCCTGCTTGATCTTTGGCATGCCCCAAACCTTTTGGCGCGCGCTGAACACCTCCAGACTCCAGTTTTTTTCACTTTTCTCTATTTTCTTCTATCTCCAACCATTGATTTCATCTTTATATGCTCCATGCCTTATCTCCCGGGCTTACGAATGCCTACATCCTGCGTCACAACATCTAACCCAAACCGAGCATAACTCCGCAAGATAACTAGGGCTCGAAAAAAGGCCAAAACATCGTAAAATGCCAAGGTTTTCCGTCTAGATGAAGGTTTACCTCATGGTGGATGTGCAATGTGATTTTGCCCTAAATATGATCTAAAACTATCCGGAATGAACCAAAAGTGCCGTAAACGGGGGTTGAAACATGCACCGGAGCATAGTAAAGTTGACTCTCATCAACCACCCTCACTTAGCGTTTGCTCACCCTCGAGAAAAATGAGCGTTTTTGAAAGAAACCAAAGAGTCAACGCTACACGCGTAGGTCAAACCAATCACACATCAAAGATAACCGACAAGTAAATAAGTAAATCTATGCAACTTAACCATACCTTATCAAGCAAACGGAATGTGTGTGTGAATAGCTTCTCCTACATTTACCACGGTTCACCAGTTTGGATTATGTATACTAGGTTATTGCGACTACACCATTGGCTCATACTTCATAAGCATATCCACTAATCGGGGCCAACCGAGGCTAAGTAAGGTCGAGTAGGACTTGCACCGTTGTAACGTTAGGCTAGGGACGGGGCTAACCGAAAGGAATTTCTGGGGAATAAACAAGAAAGAGACAAAACAAGCAAGCTTAATCATGGGGTGTAACAATACAAAACGTAGCTAGCTCTACCCTTCTCTAGCTCAAAATGAAACTAAAAACATGATCCAAGAAATAAAATGCCATATCGCACTATGTCTCAAGTGTAACGAGGCAAAAACATACAAGAATCATGTTTCTAGATTAAGGACTCGTCCCAAACACCAACATCATATAACAAATCAATACATGAATCTTATACACGTGGCTTTCTTTTACTCAACCTTTATTACACTTTTATTGACTTTATTGCAAGCTTTCTTTGATTGATTTCATTTTCTTTTGACTTTTTTTTTTCTTCAAGAAGCTGCAATATACACATTTACTAGGTTTGAGTCAAAGGCCATCACGTACATACTATATAAGAATGAGCTCCCACCCTTCAAATCGTGAAATAGCTCGTAAAAACCAACTCCTCTATACATACGTACTCCTCTACCACCCCACACTTGCTTTAGCAAGTGTGCTCGAAGTGAAAAGATTAAGCTTAACTCGTAGGGTGTTCAAGGGAATGTAGACCACAAATAAGGCTTGGGGGTCGGGAAATTAAGGGCTAAATATGAATGGCTAAGTGTCGGATGGGGTCTAACCATCCTACCAAGGCTTCGAGGGTTCTTGTGGAATATGTCATGGGATGGCTATTTGGCTCGTTTAGGTCAAAGAAATGCCATAATCATCATCCCAAACTCTACCAAAGTCGGCCTTTCTATTTCGTCTCAAAGTTAATGGTATGAGTTCTAGGTAGCCGAATTGTGCCTAAGTCTACCATAATCGGTCACTAGTCACCATGGTTTATAAAGTCAAAGCTATACGTGCACGAAAATCCCGTCTCTAAGATAAGGTAGTAAGCCAAGTAACATGCATTCACACATTCACTAAACCGTTTATCCTATGAACGTGAAAACTCAACACACGAATGCCACATCAAAACCTTGGAAAATTTTAAAAATGGATCAATTTTTGCTAAAGTAGTGACCAAACGAGATCACATATCAAAGCTAAGCCTACCACCCCCCACTTTAAATGCAACACTGTCCTCAGTGTGTGAATGAAAAAGGAAAGAAGGCTTAGCTTAACCAGGCAGAAAGGTGCGAAATAGTGCATAGGACATATCCACGAAGCTCTATCATCGAGTATCTGAAGCAAGAGAGAAAAACCAAGAAACTCATGCACGGGGTACAACCCGTGTGCTCCAAAACAAGCAACAGATATCGAGATATAATCAAAAAGTGTAATGTCACAGACACTAGCATACGAAACCAAAGGTACCAAACTCGGATCACATGAGATGAAAAGATAAGAATATGTGAAACAAACATCCATGTATAAAATAAAGGCCAAAACGGGCCAAAGCGATACCAATCCAAGTGGCGTACAGAAGAAAGAAGTGAGAAGAGAGAAAAAGTCAAGTGCCCGTGAGGGCTTACAGCTCCAAAATAGTCAAAAGCAACAAACTCAGTACTAGTCTAAACATAAAATAGCTAAGCGAAAAATAAATTCCTAGACCTAGTTCTAAGTCGGCTCATCGAGCAAGTACTCTGCAGCTGGATCTGTGATGGTCTCTAAATCAACAGAAGCATGTGTTGGGGCATCTCCTGGAACTGACTGATCCCCTGCAGCAGTCACCGAACCTACCTGAGTGTCAGCCGCCACACCCGTGCTACCTGTACCCTGAACTGTCGTATCTACAACCGTCTCATCCCCCTCCGAAGAACTACCATCAGCAGAATCTGCAGCCTCCTCATCACTCTCCTCTGAACCGTCACCACTATCACCATCACCCTCATCGCCCTTACGAGTCTCAGGCGCCCTAGCTCCCCTCTCAAGAAAACCAGCCCGGGTGATGAAAGTATCCAGTTCTCCAGGATAACCATAAGAAGCAGCAGGATCACGGAGGATATCCTAGACATAAGGGCCACCAGACACTCGCAGGGCCTAGACAATGCCAGCAAGGTCGAGCCTCTGATCTTCCGCCCACTCCCTCTGCGTTGCGGCAGCAGTATACATATGCCTCTCAAAGGTGGAAAGAGTGGATGAGGGTGGTGCAGAAGATCGGCTAGGGGTGGCCTAGGAGCTCTGGAGGAAGAGGGGATGTTTGAGGGCGTATGGATAGGACGTGCTAAGGGACTCAGTCGAACAATCCAAATTTGATTTACGCCCACTAGTGTCATCATCAAACCTCGGTCTCCCACACTGAGAGCCTGGTTGAGCCACAGTGGCAAACCACTGCGGCATGTATCACGAGTCTGAAAAAAATTATATTCATTAAATAGATAAATTTTATTTAATTTATTATCGATGTTCTAAAATACGAGAATTCACTTACGTGTTAGGAGCCAACCCGGAGACTATGAATCTATAACCGTAGCTCCAATAAATTGTATAACATATTTATCAAAGAAAATATTTTTACTCAACGTATTAATTTTGGGATTACGCCACCATAATTCAGAAACTGAACTCGATCGATTATAGATATATCTTACTCTCAAAATGTCGAGTTTATTGAGTGTCCATTGTTATAATCGTTTCATATAGACTAACCATCTATATACTATATGTATGAATTAGGAAAGTTTCAGTAATAATTAAACGAATTGCAAACCATTGATACTCTCTCTCCTGCTTGCATCATTGACCAGTTCCTAACTACAATTCTAGAACTAGCTTGTATATGAATGTACTAAGTCCAGTTTGGTCCGATTTTTTTCTTAAAAAATCAAAACCAAATTGTTTTTCACAGTTTAGTTTTTACAATGCTTTTACCAACCAAAAAACCATTGTTTACGTATTTTCGGTTTGGTTCGGCCGGTTGATTTGGTTTTCGGTCTTCTTGTTCATCCCTAATTTCGTGTATGTGGTATCTTCGGCCTATAAAAGGCACATGCATGCAAACAAAATCATTATGAAGTCTTACAGCATCATCAGAAACAAATTTACGAGTGTCGTCGGGTTTGATTCAAATAAATCACTGTTTGAACCTCAATTGTATGCTGAGAGATCCCTAAGTGAAAATTGGGTAGGACGAAACATATCTTTAAAGACAATGCTTTTGCGTGCCTTGGATTGTAATTTTTCTTAATATTCTGACAAATCCTAACTATCAATTTTTTCCAACATGTACTAGCATTTTCTCCTGCTGCTTCCTCCGGGAAATTAAATGCGGAATAACTAACTTTCCTCTTTGTATAGTCGTGCTGGATTTATGAGTTCAAACTCGATCTAAACTTTCTTCAATTCCTTAAGCGACGAGCTCACAAACTGTTCAAATCAATAATAACACATACAATTGCTTGCTCATAGAAATTGCTTCCTTAAGAAATTGCTTCATACTCGTAGTAGTAAAGGGATTTTTACAATATATTGGCCGGTAGTACTTAAATTTTGGTAAGAGAGCAGATGTGGGTTCTGAAGGTAAAAATATTCCCTGAAGAACTACTCCATCAGGAAACCGTACTCTGATAACAGTTCTATTGTACATTCTGATATTGTACAGAATTAAAATATGAAAAGTTGTGAGACATTCTAATTCTACGGAATGAAGTATCCTCTCTTATTAATTAAGGGAAGAACATTATTTCAGAGAGAGGACCGAAAAACAAAAAGGAAATTAAAACACAACACAACACAATGCAGAAATTAAAGGAGGAGGTCATCAAATTCGAGCCCAACGTGCTACCCTTGGCTATAGCTGGTCTATTCCGGGTCGCATCTGGTAGCAAAAGTACCATCATCATTCACACCGATCATAGTGCAAGTGCATCCATCTCCACAGGGATTAATTCCAGGTGGACAAGTCTCTCTGCTGCACGTGTTCGTGGTGGATTCGGTTCCTGTTCCTGTAGGAAGACAACCGTCTCCGTCATCTCCGCTGCAGTTCGGGTTGAAATCCTTTGCTTCAACTGCATGTGATTGTTCATGTTGTCAATTTAAATATTTTCTAGTGTAAATAAATAAAGACTTCCAGTATATTTTACTCCACGAATTTCAAAATGCAGGTATATATTAATTAATTCTAATAAGAATGTTATAAAATTGCCATATCATAACCACATGCAACGAAAGTAACGCCGGTTAAACATATATAGAGAATATAGATAATCACCTTGATAGCTGGTCAAGGGACCCAAGGACAAGCCTGGAAAATCATCATTAGGCACAGTACTGCTGGTCCAAACAATTAGCAAAATGATGACCACAGCTGCATGAGAAAGATTTGCCATCGTTTTGATTAGGTGAAAGAATGATTAAACTGACCCGCTTAATGAAAACGCTCAATTCTATGGTTTTACTAGGAACAAGTTGTTTTTTTTTTTTTTTTTTTTTTTTTTAACAGCAAAAGATTTATATAGTAATAAAAACCAGCAAGATGCAGAAGTATTCAGTTATAAATCTGAAACGAGTAAAAGACAATCTAGAAACTACACCAAAGCATGAAGAAATATAGTGACAAACTTGTATTTTAACAAACTTATATTTTATAGTGACAAAATTCATGTGTATAAACCGTATGAATCTTTAAAATATTTCCGATGCTGCCATTTGGAAATATTCAACCATAAAATCTTGAGAACTGAAGCTTCAAATTATGCTAGCTTTTTCCAGATCATTATTAATGTTTTAATGCGTTTACTACAAAATAATTGCATGCCTTTGTGTTTGTCTGGTTCCGCAAACCATTGATACTCTCTCTCCTGCCTGCATCATTGACATGTTCCTAAGTGTACAATATATATACTTCCTTCGTCCTAAAATTTAAGTTGTATGGATTTTTTCATACGCATTAATAAAGGGGAAGGCGCGCGAGAGACAAAAAAAATAATAAATGGAGTGCGGAAGGATAAAAGTAACATTTTCATGATTATAAAGACAAAATCACAATTATTCTTTAAAATTATTCTTCACGCTTTAATGTTCTTTGTGTTTACAATTATTCTTCAAATTTACTCTATTCAACATTTATTCTTCATATTTATTCTTACATAATTGTTACATTTGTCGCTTATTAAATTACTGCTTCTTATATCCCGATTTATTAATAATTTTTTCCTTCGGACAAAAATCTATTAATAAAGATGTTAAATTGATTAAATATCATTAATTTTGATGAGAAAATATTTAAAATAAATTTTGACTTATTATTAATACAAAATAGTGAAAAATAAATTAGTATATATAATTAATGAGAGGTAAAAGGAAAATATGTAATAAATGCTAGTATATATTGGTTTTATAAACGAACTTACATTATTAGATAAAACTAAAAAGCTAAATAGAGTATGTCTTTAGGAGCATCTAAGGTCTCAGTGGTCTAAGTAAGAGAGTAGAAGTTGTGGGAATTTATTTGAAAATACTTAGATGACTAGTTAACAATTAATAACAAATGTACTTGTGTAGTTAAAAGATACAAGAATTGCAAGTACTAGTGACCGTATGAAAATACAAATTAGTATATACATATTTCTCAATGGACGGCTTTGACTGTATTTGGACGATTTCATCCAAATTTGGACGGTGAACCTGAAAAAAAATGTCAGAATCTGTCCGACCTAAAAAAAATTGTCAGATGATAAAAGAGCCTGATTTTCCAATTTCTCCATTATACATGCTCTACGGGTGGGGCAACTACCTCTTATCCCCCTCTTACTTATTTTATTCACCTATTTTAAATTTCAATTGCTCTTTATCCGAAATCCTGCGTCCGTCACAAAATGGTTGATTTATTAAAACAAAATGGTTGATTTATTAAAACAAAATGTACCCAAAATCAATTTAACGGTAGATATGTAAGTATAATAAGAGAGAGAGAAAGTATAGTATTATACAGTGGTTTTATGGTGGTCCAGGACCACCATGTCATACTTGTCCACTAATGAAATGTCTTATAAGAAGGGTAAAAACGTCAATACATAGGATTTATATTTTACACGGTGAGGCTTGTGCTATTTGTCATTTTTCTATTGGTCCTGAATCACCAAATCATCATTGGTCTAGGACTATAATAAAATTTCCCAGTATTATATATAAGAACACGGAAATACAAACCTTCTGCTTATTATCACAAAACTCACGACAATAACACATACAATTTCAAGATATTAAAACATTTGGGTGTAAAGAGGTCACGATTCAACGGGTCAGATCCACTTACTTTTTCTTATTTTCATTTCTAATCTTTCCCGTGGATTTGATTGATACACTGGAAAAGAGGACTATGTAGTTTGTTCATTCAAGAGGTAACTTATCATTATTCATAATAATTGAAATTTATTGAACAAATGTTTAACTTGCTGATTATTATATGCTAATTCTAACCAGCAAGGCATGCCAAACGACGGGAAAAAAAAAAAGACAATGAAAAGTAGTTGACCATGGAAATATTTAGATAAACTTTCGCAAAGTGACGATATGCTTATCTGGACAAGAAAATACTCACTGTCCCACAGTTTCCGGATTACAGAATACCACACACCGGCCCGTGTTAGCATATTTACCGCACTATGAGGATATACTCTATCCAAAAATTTCCATCAAATATTGCAGAATTCACACTGACAAATAAAAGAAAAGTTTGAAAGAAAAGAGAAGAAGATCGAGGACAACACAAGTCGGTCGATCATTTATGCAGAAGGCCGGTCGACATCAAACTTGAATAATTAAGCAAAGCACTTGGAGTATTACTCTTCGTTCTTTATTGGGTCGCAACTGGAACTGAATTCATTGTTCTCATCCACAGTCAAATTGCACTCGCATCCCTCTTCCTCACAAAAACTTCTTGGTTTATCATTATCACCAGGACAAGGCTTTCCACTGCATGCAGCTTCAACTGCAAAAGGAAGTGTCCCGTTTTGTTACGATAATTCAAATGCATACGATAACAATATATGAAAAATATCTAACGTCAATGAATTTGAATTTCGTATCTACAGATTTTCGAAGTCGTCGAAGGCCTAAATAATTTCAGAGCCGGCCCTGTCTTTAACCTTGATCACCATAAAAGCATATCATAAAAAATGGGTACTTACCCTAAAAAAAAAAAATGAATACTACATCATGATCAAAATAGGAGATGTGATCACCATGAAAGCATATCATAAGAAAAAAAATGCATGCAATCATCAAATGTAAAAGATTTGGTTGTGTGGAAAACAATGGATTAAGATCTATCCTTTGAGGATAATGGTTCAAGATCTATATTTGTTCGTTGCTATAAATATTGTGACCATTGAAACTGAAATTAAAATTGAAATTGAAAATGCTCCTATATACGTGCACGCACTGGATAGTAGGTCGATGGACCTAAATACAATCCAGGAAAACCATCATTAGGCACACTGATCCACACAACTAGCTAAGATGAACACAAGTGCTTGAGAAAGATTTGCCATCGTCTGATCTCAGGTGAAAGAATGAGAGTTAATTAAACTGATTAAACTCTCAATTCGATCTATAGTTTTATATGATTACTAGCATTTAACAAACTTGTATATATACAGTTATATATGCACTAACAACAAAACGAGTATATATCGTAGCTAGGAATCTTCAAATATCTCCTCGATCGGCTTGAAATATTTAACCCTTAAAATCTTGAGAACTGAAGATTCAAATTATGCTAGCTTTTTCCGGATCATTATTAATGTTTTAATGCGTTTACTTTAAATTTATTGAATGCCTTTGTGTTTGTCAAGTTCCTTGCAAACCATCGATACTCTCTCTCCTGGCTGCATCATTGACCAGTTCCTAACTACAATTCCAGAACTAGCTTGTATATGAATGTACCAAGTCCACACATCAATATATCTTTAAACGTTATAATTTTTTTGCTTATAAAGTCTAAATTGCCTGATTATTTTCAATGTAATGGTAGTAATTAGTAAAGTTTGGTAAAGATAAAAAAATGTATTTTTTAGTATTCTATAATAATAATAATAATAATAATAATAATAATAATAATACTCTCTCCGTTCCAATTTATCTCGATCGATTCTAAAAAAACACATATATTAAGGAAATAAATTAATGCATTGACTTTAAGAAAAAATGGTTAAGAAGCACTTGAGTATAATTAATGTAGCCTTGTTTTTTTATCTCTCATGTTGTAATAAATAAGGGTAAAACAATTAAAAATACAATAAATACTGCATTGAAGAAGAAGCAGATGGAGAGTCGGCAATGAGTTCTGGAAAAGGAAAGGAAATAAAGAAATTCAAATAGTTTTATATAATTATGAAATATTTTTATATATTTATTATTTCTAGAAATAAGGTTTTATTAGTCCTTTTTGTTGGAAAATTGATGGTTAAATTATTCATTTCATTGTAATTATTCTTTCGTTTATGAACAAGATTGTCCAACACTTTTATCATTAGGGCACAATTAGGGCTTTATCACTTCTATTTAAAGGTTGTAATACAGTTTACAGTTGATTAACGAAGTGACACAATTTGCCTTTATTTTTGTGTTTCTTAATTCTTCATGGTATCGGAGCCATAAAACATTTAAGCCAATTCTTGTTTCTCCACTTTCGTTCAAACTATGGCCAAGGAATGCGGATTAACTATCCAAAGCAATTTCATCAATGTTCGATCGATTTCAATCAAACTCAATTTGACGAATTTCCTACTATGGAGATCACGGGAGATCCGTTGATTAAGAGCCTTGGTATTTATCACAATGTCTCATCTAGTGAACATCCCGCAAAGAAGAGTAAAACCAGGGTGGGGGCGAGATTGATAACCTAGATTATCTTACTTGGGCGGTAAACAATGGCCTCCTAGTCTCATGGTTTCTTGGTACCATGAAAGAGAGATCATCGGCATGATCCACGAGGAAGAGTTCATCGCATACCAACTTTGGGGAAATATAGAACAACAACTTCTCCCTCATACAGTGGAGAAGGAAAGAAATCTGAAGAACATGCTGATGTGAATCAAAAAGGGTACTAAGACGGTGGACGAGTACCTAAGGGAGTACAAGTCAATCTGTGATAACCCAGAAGCTATTAAGAAACCTGTGGCAGGCATGGATAAGGTATTGCAGGCAGTGAATATAGTGGCTTTCGTACAACCATGCTTACCAAGGCTCTATATCCTACCTTTGCACAATTTGTCATGGCCCCTCAAGGGCATGAACAGACCCTCCAAACTCAGAAACTTCAGGAAACAATGATTACTGATCAACTGCAGGCCTTTTTTACATAAAGAGACTGTGGTAGAAGCGAGAAAAGTCTTTGGCGAAACCAAGACAACTCCACAGCGAGGGATTTGCCCCTGCGTGAACCGCAAATTCAGAAAGAAATCCAAAGAGGCTTGAGCCCCAGGAGCAGAAAAAAAAGGAATGCAGCAAACAACAGGCAAAATCAGACATCAACTCCTCCCTTAGTATGTCAAATTTGTGGAAAGTTTAACCATGCAACCATAGATTTCTGGCATAGGTTTGACTATCCTTATCAGTCAGAGGAGACTCGAGAGGCATTTGTCGCACTTACAATGGCAGACGATGCATACAGATTTCTTTGCGCACACAGTGCTACTTCCCACATGACAAATTCAGAAGGTAATCTACTCTATGCTAATACATATACTGGTTGTGATAATGTTTTTGTGGGTGATGGCACGGGACTTGAGATTTCTCATTCTGGTGATGCCAAAATTGGTTACCTATATTTAAATGATGTTCTTGATGTGCTTAATTTAACTAAGAATCTGTTGTCGGTTGGAAAGTATACTGCTGATAATCATTGTTCGTTTGAATTTGACAAAACCGGATTTGTTGTTAAGGACCAAAACAAGAGGATCATAGCTCAAGGGAATAAAAAAAAGGCAATCTGTACGCTTTGGATCAAGGAGTTCAGGAAGCCCTAGCAGCTGTCAGAACAGGGAAAGCTACTTGAACTGTTTGGCACAAAAGGTTAATTGGGACATACACACCAGAACTTGCTGACCAAGCTCAAGTAATTAGGAAAAACAAATCTTAGTTCTTGTGAGAATAAAGACAGACTATGCACTAGCTATCAATTAGGAAAAAGTTGTAAACAACCTTTCAATAAAAGTACTTTTGTTTCAAATTTGCCTTTGGAAAAGGTTCATTGCGATCTATGGGGACCTGCCCCTATTTTGTCTAATAAACATTACAAATATTATGTTGTGTTTATTGATGATTTCTCAAGGTTTTCTTGGTTGTATCCATTAAGGAAGAAGTCTGAGTTCTTTGATGTGTTTATTAGGTTTCAGAAGTCAGTTGAGAATCAATTGAATCAGAAGATCAAGATCTGCTAGTGTGATGGTGGTGGAGAGTTTGCATCCACACCCTTCTTAGATCGTTTGAAGAAGTGTGGAATAGAATTAAACATATATTCTCCTTATACACCAGAATAGAATGGTGTGGCTGAGAGAAAGCACAGGCATGTGGTAGAAACAGGGCTAACACTAATGTTTGATGCAGGGACACCTCTAAACCTGTGGGTTGAAGCTTTTAACACAGCAGTATACCTCATTAACAGGCTACCTTCCTCTGCACTAAAGTTTACAACCCTTTTATTATAAGTTGTATAAAAGGCATCTTGACTACAGTGGCTTAAGGGTGTTTGGATGCCAATGCTTCCTTCCGTTAGGAACTAGACACATTCTAAGTTTGCAAAAAGAAGTTACCCTTGTGTCTTCCTAGGGTACAGTCCAATCCACAAGGGATACAGATGCCTAGACCCTGTCTCAAAAAAGGTATACATTTCAAGACATGTTGTGCTCAATGAACAAGTCTTTCCCTTTAAGGGAAACACATCTACTGTGACTACTGATACTGTTTTTGACATGTTTGATTACCCGAGCTTCCGATGAAGGACTCACACAAATGATCGATCACAATGCTCCAATTTATTGCTTTTTCATCTATACCTACACATGATACTACTTGTGCTTCGATCCAAAGGTGCAGGTACCAATCCTTGATGACCAAACACAGGAACAGATAAATGATGATTTGATTCAATAACAAGGCGATGTAGAACTTCAAGATGACCAGGGAGATGATACCCCTGATACATCATCATCTTCTGAACCAGTCTTTGCACCAGTCCAAAGACCAGTCAGAGATAAGATCCCCCCTGTATATCTCAAGGACTATGCAACCCTGGCCACTCACATGGTTGCAGAACCAAAGACCTAGAAGGAGGCTCTGACAGACCCTGAGTGGAAACAAGCTATGGAAGAAGAAATGCAGGCTCTATATCAGAATAAGACTCTGGTTCCCAGACCCCACAATGCTAATATTATTGGGTCTAAATGGGTCTTCAAGATCAAAACCACAGTTAATGGAGATACTGAAAGATATAAGGCAAGGTTGGTGGCTCAAGGGTACTCACAAGTACAGGCATTGACTTTGGGCAGACCTATAGTCCTGCCATTAAACCTATAACTATCATATTGCTCATTGCAGTGGCAGTCTCACAAGGATGTCCCATGAGACAACTAGACATAAAAAATGCCTTTCTCCATGGTGAACTTAAGGAAACTGTTTTTATGAAACAACCACAAGGTTTTGTGGATCAAAGGTTCCTAGATCATGTGTGCTCACTCAAGAAATCCTTATATGGGCTTAATTAAGCCCTCTTGGCTTGGTTTGACAGGCTATCTTTTTTCTTACTCCACTTGGGTTTCTTATGCAGCAAAGCAGATCCTTCATTATTTACCTTCCATCAGTCTAAAATCACTCTGGTCTTACTTATCTATGTTGATAATATACTACTTATAGGGAATCATGCACACTCAGTCCATAGCCTAATCAATACATCGAGCAAAGAATTTGCAGTCAAGGATTTAGGGCCCTTAAGGGTGGAAATTAAGCCTACACGGGATGGAAACTTCCTCAGTCAAGAAAAATATGCACATTCTGTCTTGACTAGGTCTGGAATAGTAGATAGTACATCAACATCTACTCCCCTTGCGCTCAAGATACAAGAGTGCCCGGATGATTCAGATCTAGTGGATCCTTATACTTATAGAAGCCTAGTGGGTGCCCTACAATATCTAACATTTATGAGACCGGACATAACTCATGCAAGAAACAAAGTATGTCGACATTTCTCTGAACCAACAACCAAGAATTTAAAGGAAGTGAAAAGATTTCTCCTGTATGTAATCGAACTACAGATCATGGTTTACATTACCCGCCAACTCTCTTCCTCTTTGTACACATTCGGTGATGATGACCGTGATGGGTGCCCGTTCACTCAAGTAGTAGCACCGAGGTTTCTACGTTTTCTTGGGAGCAAATTGCATTTTTGGTCCTCGAAAAAACACCCCACTGCTTTCACGATCGAACACGAAGCGAGAATACGGTCAATGCCCTCCGCCACGGCCGAACTCACCATACTTGCTACGTGACATGGGCATCGATTGTTTCAACCACCTCGACTTCTCTGTGATAATCTTAGCGCAGACCTATCTCACTTTGTGAATCCGTATCTCCACTCGCGATCTAAGCATTTTGCCATTGACTTCCATTTAGTTCGTGAAAAGGTTGCCGTCAAACAACTGGTCTTCCAATTTAGTGGATGTCTTCACTAAATCTCTCCCAAAAGCTCCATTTCGGCTCTTCTTTTACAATCTTAGTATGCCGCTAGCCTCCCACGTCAGATTGAGGGGGGATGTTGAACATAACCAGCAACAACAACAGCAGCCCCGACGTTCACCTGAAGAAGAAGAAGAAGCGGATGGAGAGTCGGCAATGAGTTCTGGAAAAGGAAAAGAAATAAAGAAATTCAAATAGTTTTATATAATTATGAAATTGTTTTATATATTTATTATTTCTAGCAATAAGGTTATATTAGTCCTTTTATCATTAGGGCACAATTAGGGCTTTATCACTTCTATTTAAAGGTTGTAATAAGGTTTACAGTTGATTAACGTAAGTGACACAATTTGCCTTTATTTCTGTGTTTCTCAATTCTTCAATATATATATATATATATATATATATATATATATATATATATATGTGGAAGAAAAACTTTAGGACAATTATTGAAAAGAATGACGCATATTGGACTTAATTAGTAAAGGGCGTCCAACATCCAAAACAAACACTTAGTTATAAGACAAAAATAGGTAGATAGACTCCAAATACCCTTAATGAAGAAAGAAATAAAAAAATTAAAAAAGGAGGAATAGGCGCTGCTTAATGTTGTTGTTATTTTTATAATTTATTTCCTGGACTAATGTTTTGGTTTTTTTTTTTTTTATTTTTTTTTTTCGACATTCAAAGAGATTTTTTTTTTTTTTTTTTTTTTTTTACGGTGAAAGTTTGTTTTTTCTTTTTTTTCATTGACCACCGTGATGCATTGACCACCCGATACATTGACCTCCGCGATGCATTGACCACCGCGATTCATTGACCACCCCGATGCATTGACCATCTCGATGCAGAGACACCGCGATGCACTAACAACCGCGATGCATTGACCACCGCGATGCCGTGACATCGACAATCATATATGCAGTGACATCGACAATCATATATGCGTGACATCAACAATTTATGCAGTGACATCGGCAATCAGATATGCAGTGACATCAACATTTTATGCAGTGACGTCAGCAATCATATATGAATGACATCAACAATTTATGTAGTGACATCGAAAATCATATATGCAGAGGCATCGTGATGAAGTGGCACCGCGATGCAGTGGCCACCCCCGATGCAGAGACACCGCGATGAAGTGGCCACCCCGATCACGAGACACCGCGATGCGAGAGGCGATCGAGATCAAGATGATCATCGGGATGCGATGACGTTTGATAAAACAACACCGTGATGAGTGATGACATTTGATATTTTTCCGACTTAATTTCATAAAATCGATTTATTTTCTTCATAAAATCGACTTCAAATGGTTATATCTTTTGATATAAAACTACGATCAACATAATCTTTCACCTTAATTCATATTTTTTATGCACTTACATCGGCAATCATATATGCAGTGACATCAACATTTTATGCAGTGACATCGGCAATCATATATGCGTGACATCAACAATTTATGCAGTGACATCGGCAATCAAATATCTGATGACATCAACATTTTATCACGATGACATCGGCAATTTATGCAGTGACATTGGCATTTTATGCAGTGACATCAATAATTTATGCAGTGACATTGGCATTTTATGCAGTGACATCGCCAAATCATACACAAACCCACCATCAACGTATATCTTTGTTTTCTTTGTTTCAAGGTGATGCATGTTAAACTAATTGATCATTATTACATCATGATCAACGGTGTCGATACATGATGTGACACTCGTTGTGTCACAACGGTTGTGTCCGGATCATTACTCATTCTAAACTTTAGGTAATTCCTCAATTCCCATAAAACTCAAAAGGGAAAACCACACAAGCACTAAATTCACTAGGGAAAGTTAGTTACACATAGTGAGCATATGATTTTAAGCAATTTTAGAAATGAAAGCAATGACAAGGGAATCCATAGAAACTACAGGCCCCAAAACTAACCAAACCAAAGCGGGATCGGATCGCACTCGAGCAGGGCCATCAACAAAGAAAATCACAAAGTAAACCAAAGACCAGCGGATGAGTCAGAAGCAACAATAGCAGATTTTCCAGTAATAACAGGCACAAAAACAGCAGCAGGCTGAACAGAAGGCCCAGAAACAGCAGCAAAAATAGCCCTCAAATCCATCTCCACCCATGAACCAACAGCACCAGAGAAAGGGACATCAACAAGGTCATTTCAGCGGAGGTAGATAATAAGTTAATGCACAATCTTGTACATTTTCTCCCAAAGAAAGCTTTGGAGATAGAAAGCTAGGAAAATGCATAGTGACATATGTTCTCAATTGTCCCAAAGTCTCGAAAATTCTGAAAGTGCGATTTCTAGGACTGTAAGAAACCAGATAATGAGTCCTGCAATGGAGCCATAGATCTCCATTATCCAAGAACTTAAGAGGCCTCTGTAAATCTTCCTCTTTCAAACCAGTATAAAACTTGAAGTCGATGCTGAATTCCTTTCTCCATGACTCCATAACACCGTATTTTTTTCATTACCCAAACCTCAAAATAAGCATGTTCTAACACATAGCACAAATAGAGACATCATGTTAAGGTCCCACGTTGATCCAGGATACTTTGTTGGTGTAATAATCATTACTGAGATGCTCAAGTGGTGGGATATATCTGAAGCACTCTTTCTCCAAATCCAGTGAACATATCAACTGGGATGGTTTCTTGCTAACAGTAAGCCAATGGAAAAATCCGTTTAGGTAAGGATCGAACGAACCTCGAAGCTTGGGGGTTGGAACACCATAGATCCTTCTCCTTGAATCTGATCCTACTAAGGCAATAAGAAAGCTTCAAATTTCAGGTAGAACCTCACTCTATGAATGATCCAGAGTCACTTTCAACAATCACATCTTAAACTAAACCGAACGAAACAATATGAATAATTGCAAGCAAAGTGAATTAGAAGATTAAGGACCTGGAGGACTCATTTGATGCAAGTGAGAAAGAACATATGATGTTCAACATTCAAAATGCGAAATTGGACTAACAAATGCTTTGGCAATTTCGATTCTTTACTCACCTAGTTAATGATTAGCCCCCATATTATCACTCTTCACAAAATCAAAAGACTCGGTGGGCAATTTATGACTTGCCCCATTTCCACCAAAAGAAACACCAAAGATGCTCAAATTTCTCTTTAATTTTTGGTATTCACTTGGAAGTGATTTTGAGCTTCACCATCCGCATTTAGGACCCAATTTATTTTCCTTTGGATTTGAGACTTCTGTTGGCACTGAATCGGATGAACTACGTTGATATGCGCAAGAATATAACAATCAAACAAGTTCTCGTTCTTGCTCCCACCATGAATAGGCTCCATTTCAAATGGTAATTGGAGAAAAATTGCTCCACTCCTTCCATATCCCACAAAGAATACTAGCAAAGGTATTCCATGGTGGCAAAATAACGAGTTCCTGAGTTTGCAAAACGGTTTCCACCTAAATCTCAAGCTCCACTACCATGGCCGGCGAAGTTTTCATCGGATCTGCCGCTATCAGCTGTCGCCGGAGCTGCTGGTTATGCTTTGTAGCCGAAGTTTTCCTGGATTGTGTTTTGTTTTACGGAGTTTTTCCTCTTCGTCTACGATGTAACAATTAACTCCTAACCGACCAAAACATCGGGTTGTTGCTAGTAAAGCGTAATGAGTAAGGGGTCGATCCACAGGGAAAAGGTATGTAGAATCTAATCCTAGTAATCCTCCAAATTTCTACTCAACAAAAACAAATAAACGAAAAGCACAAGCATAAAAACAGAAAAACATAAAAGAACAATCAAAATAAATCTAACCTAAGAAACATGGGAACAACCAAAGTACAAACCTAAGTGATTTCAATTCTAGTTAATCTCATGATTCTAATTCAGTTTGTGGTTTCACCCTTTCACGAGACACAAATCCCTAATCTCTTAGTGAACTTATCTCTCAAGCTATGAAAGCCCACTTTCGTGGTGAATTCAATTATCTATCTCTCATCTTTCGAATGTTGAGACTGATTTACCAAACAAAACTCGGGTGTAGATTCAATTAACTCTCGTTTTTAAAGAACCTAACAACCTAGGAATCTAACTCATTAACTTGTCATCATTAATGGCTAAAAACCCTATCTTTCTATGGTGAACTAGCGTTTATGCAACTTCCGTATTATAAACATCAATCGTGAACTAATCTTTCGATTCTAATTCACATGGCATACAAATCGCATAGAAAAAAACAAACGACTTTAAAGCTCATGAAGATAAAACTGGAATTAAATTAATTGAAAGAAATCAAACTCACATAGTCTTGGATACAATGGCTGAACTCCATGGAAACGGAAAGAAAAGTTACATAATCTACTCCTAATCTAACCTCGGTTTACCCGAGCACAAGGCTCGGGTGACCGGCCTTCAAACTCCCAAGTCGGCTGCTGCTCCTCAGAAAATTCGAGTATCAAAAGTATGATCCTTAGGGTTGGGGATATGGCTCTATTTATAGAGATAAGAGGCGGTTTGCTGAAAGTCGGCGGCGGACGCCCGTTTGATCATGTGGACGCTCGTCCAGAATGCTTGGACGGATACTGGACGCCAGTTCAGCCAACGTCTAAACTCTCTGTATGTGAATTACGATTCTGGACGCTGCATGGACGCCAGTTCTGATCTGGACGCTCGTCCACCTTATTTGGACGTCAGTTCACTGACGAAATCTTGATACTTCCATCTTTATCTTCATTGATTTCTTTCCTTATCTCTTTTATTCTTCCATATCTTTGATTGATCCTCTCTCATCTCGAAATTAGCTCTTTAGGATCACCTTTTCCATCATTAATTGGGTATCTACAAATATCAAAAACATACCAAAACGTAATAATTTCCAAAATAATATAAAATCATAATTTAAGCACATAATTCGTTACGTTTTGCAATTTAACTATTAAAAACACCATTTACTCAATATTTCAATATAAAGCTCGAAATCTATGAAAATCATACGAATGTAGGGGAAATTGACATAGAAAATATATATAAAAATCACTATAATTTAGCCCAAAACATCGGGTTGTTGAATTGAATCTACACCCAAGTTTTGTTTGGTAAATCAGTCTCAACATTCGAAAGATGAGAGATAGATAATTGAATTCACCACGAAAGTGGGCTTTCATAGCTTGAGAGATAAGTTCACTAAGAGATTAGGGATTTGTGTCTCGTGAAAGGGCGAAACCACAAACTGAATTAGAATCATGAGATTAACTAGAATTGAAATCACTTAGGTTTGTACTTTGGTTGTTCCCATGTTTCTTAGGTTAGATTTATTTTGATTGTTCTTTTATGTTTTTCTGCTTTTATGCTTTTGCTTTTAGTTTATTTGTTTTGTTGAGTAGCAATTGGGAGGATTACTAGAATTAGATTCGACATCTCAATTCCTGTGGATCGACCCTTTACTTATCTCGCTTACTATCAACAACCCGGTATTCGGCCGGTTAGGAGTTAGTTTTGCATATAGGTTAGGGTTTATAAATTTTATTTTTGTTTAGTGATGCAAAATCTCCGCAACAAAAGTGGCGCCGTTGCCGGGGAATAGGTGTCATGTTGAATCTAGTTTTGTTAGTTCTCGATTTTGTTACGTTTTATTTTTGTTTTTAATAAAAGTAGCATATACCAAGTTGAGAGTTTTTATTTTGCCGTGTTTCGATGACCGTTAGGTTAAGAATGTGCAAAAGTTTTTTACTCAACTTGTTTTACGTGAAGTTTATATGTTTATGTGTTACCTAGTCTAACCCCTGTGCTTAATTTGATAAGGCCTTTGTCTTGTGGTCTGTATTCTTTGTGTTGTGTTCATAAGTATTTAGGGTTTTGCTGTGTTTTTCCTGCCTGTGCATTCTTGTTGTATGGACGAAGCGTACATTACTCGTTGGACGCCCGTCCAGTTCTTCATCTGCAGGTGAACGAGCGTTGGGAAGTATTGGACGCTCGTCCGTTCAAATATTTCCCCCTAATCACTGTAGGAACAAGAAAAGATGGAAACAAAAAGATAGAAACAAGAATAGACACTGAAACAGGAAAACAGACGGGCGTTCACTTTACTGGACGAACGTCCTCCTGAAAACTGAACTAGACGGGCGTCTGGAAATCCGGACGCTAGTATTAAAGGCTGAAGAACTGGACGGGCGTCCAGATAAAATGGACGCTCGTCTGACTGCAGAAAACGGGAACAGGAAACAGAAAAACACCAGGAAAAATGGGTGGGGAAAGCTAACAGGTAACTATAAAAGAAAAACTATGAAAAACCCTAGATCCTAAACTATAATCTACCTATTAAAAAGTTGTAACAAAATAGAAAAGTTAACTCCATTAGATTCATCTATCCCTTCCCCCACACTTAAACTGCAACTTGCCCTCAAGTTGTACAGAAATAATGAATTAGAGAACTTAGCTGATTGGATGTTTGGCAGTGCGGAGGAACCAACAAGAACCAGGATTGCTTGCATAGCTCGATGAAGCGTGAGCATCACAGGACAACTGAATACATCGTGAAAGTGCACAATAGCTATAGAAAGTATCCTGCAGACTTGATTAGTGCAAAAAGAGTCTTCGGGGAAAAGATTAGATTTATACAAATAAAGCACATGGAAAAGAATTTATAGAGATATTCAAATTATGCTCACATAAAGATGGAATACATATACATGAAAATATCACAAACTCGTAGGCTAGGTGCAACTATATGAAAATATACTACAATGCAAACCTACATGATATGCAATAATAAAATAATGATGGCATATGGAAAACCAACAAGAACCATCATAAAAAAAAGGTAGTAGTATTATGAAACCGACGATTAACTACACTCGGGAAAAATAAAAGAAAAATAAAAACAATGCAACTAGATGACATGCAACTAAATGATATGCACCTATATGATATGCAAAAATAAAAGAAAATAAAAGAAAGAAAACTAGCCCACTCATTTGCAACACGACATATATAAAATAAACGTCTACCACATAATGACAGGTTACGATAAACGACAGTGCTGTTCATTACATGCAGTGTAGACGCGCTTTAAGACTCGTCAAAGGTGATAGCATTATGGAAACCCAACAGTTAGCTATTCTAAACAGATATAACTCATAAGATGCAATGGTAGCATTACGAAAACCGACAGTAGCTACCCATATGAACTATAAAAACAAAGGACGCACGTAAGTCTTAAAAGCTTAAAAGATTCATCGGAGCGGTATGTAGCATACGGAAACCGACATTAGCTACTAATTAACAATCAGACCAGTTATAGCATACGAGAACCGACAGTCACTATAACATGCCTATATGAATCATATATAAGGAATTGATCAATTATCTAACATGGATTCATAGATGGAAAGGTAAAAACATATAAGTTCAGGGCATCTATGTAAAAATCAATTAGCCACAGAAGCTCGAATGAAAAATCCACATCAAATAAAAGCATTGAAAATAAAATCAAGAAATTTAGAACCTTGACTGAACCCCGGACGAACGTTCACTTAGCGTTCAGAACTGGACGGGCGTTCCACCTTGCGCGACGCCGCCTTGCTTTGAAAACCGACGGACGGGCGTTCGAAAAGTATAGACGCTGCTGGTCCTCTAAATCGAACAGATTGAAAATATTTGAACGGACGAAGCGTCCAATACTTCCCAACGCTCGTTCACTGCGATGAAGAATCGGGCGGGCGTCCAATGTAATGCAGGCCGCCCCATACAACAAGAATGCACAGATAAAGGAAAAAACACAAGCAAAACCCTAAATACTTATGAACACAACACAAAGAACACGTACTACAAAGACAAAGCGGCCTTATCAAATTAAGCACGGGGTTAGACTAGGTAACACATAAACATATAAACTTCACGTAAAACAAGTTGAGTAAAAACTTTTGCACATTCTTAACCTAACGGTCATCGAAACACGGCAAAATAAAAACTCTCAACTTGGTATACGCTACTTTTATTAAAAACAAAAATAAAACGTAACAAAATCGAGAACTAACAAAACTAGATTCAACATGACACCTATTCCCGGCAACGGCGCCACTTTTGTTGGGCGGAGATTTTGCATCACTAAACAAAAATAAAATTTATAAACCCTAACCTATATGCAAAACTAACTCCTAACCGGCCGAATACCGGGTTGTTGATAGTAGAGCGAGATAAGTAAGGGGTCGATCCACAGGGAATTGGGATGTCGAATCTAATTCTAGTAATCCTCCCAATTGCTACTCAACAAAACAAATAAACGAAAAGCAAAAGCATAAAAACAGAAAAACATAAAAGAACAATCAAAATAAATCTAACCTAAGAAACATGGGAACAACCAAAGTACAAACCTAAGTGATTTCAATTCTAGTTAATCTCATGATTCTAATTCAGTTTGTGGTTTCGCCCTTTCACGAGACACAAATCCCTAATCTCTTAGTGAACTTATCTCTCAAGCTATGAAAGCCCACTTTCGTGGTGAATTCAATTATCTATCTCTCATCTTTCGAATGTTGAGGACGATTTACCAAACAAAACTTGGGTGTAGATTCAATTAACTCTCGTTTTTAAAGAACCTAACAACCTAGGAATCTAACTCATTAACTTGTCATCATTAATGGCTAAAAACCCTATCTTTCTATGGTGATCTAGCGTTTATGCAACTTCCGTATTATAAACATCAATCGTGAACTAATCTTTCGATTCTAATTCACATGGCATACAAATCGCATAGAAAAATACAAACGACTTAAAGCTCATGAAGATAAAACTGGAATTAAATTAATCATAAGAGAACTCACATAGTCTTGGATACAATGGTTGAAACACCATGGAAACGAAAGAAAAGCTACATAATCTACTCCTAATCTAACCTCGGTTCACCCGAGCACAAGGCTCGGGTGACCGGCCTTCAAACTCCCAAGTCGGCTGCTGCTCCTCAGAAAATTCGAGTATCAAAAGTATGATCCTTAGGGTTGGGGATATGGCTCTATTTATAGAGATAAGAGGCGGTTTGCTGAAAGTCGGCGGCGGACGCCCGTTCACTCAACCGGACGCCCGTCCCGTAATGCTTGACGGAGATCGGGCGCTTCGCTTGGACAAATGGCGTCAACTCTCTGAATGTGAATTACGATTACGACGCCGCATGGGCCTTGCTTCACTTCGGGCGCTTCGTCCACCTTATTTGGACGCCAGTTCACTGACGAAATCTTGATACTTCCATCTTTATCTTCATTGATTTCTTTCCTTATCTCTTTTATTCTTCCATATCTTTGATTGATCCTCTCTCATCTCGAAATTAGCTCTTTAGGATCATCTTTTCCATCATCAATGAGTATCTACACACGGATCAAAACATACCAAAGTGTAACATATTTCCAAAATAATATAAAATCATAATTTAAGCACATAATTCGTTACGTTTTGCAATTTAACTATTAAAAACATCATTTACTCAATATTTACATATATAGCTCAAAATCTATGAAAATCATACGAATGTAGGGGAAATTGATATAGAAAATATATGTAAAAATCACTATAAATTAGCCTACTAACAACATTGTTATGCGGAGATTTTGCATCAATAACAAAAGAAAATTTATAACCCTAACCTATATGCAAAACTAACTCCTAACCGACCAAAACATCGGGTTGTTGCTAGTAAAGCGTAATGAGTAAGGGTCGATCCACGTGGAAAGGTATGTAGAATCTAATCCTAGTAATCCTCCAAATTTCTACTCAACAAAAACAAATAAACGAAAAGCAAAAGCATAAAAACAGAAAAACATAAAAGAACAATCAAAATAAATCTAACCTAAGAAACATGGGAACAACCAAAGTACAAACCTAAGTGATTTCAATTCTAGTTAATCTCATGATTCTAATTCAGTTTGTGGTTTCACCCTTTCACGAGACACAAATCCCTAATCTCTTAGTGAACTTATCTCTCAAGCTATGAAAGTCCACTTTCGTGGTGAATTCAATTATCTATCTCTCATCTTTCAATGTTGAGACCGATTTACCAAACAAAACTCGGTGTAGATTCAATTAACTCTCGCTTTTAAAGAACCTAACAACCTAGGAATCTAACTCATTAACTTGTCATCATTAATGGCTAAAAACCCTATCTTTCTATGGTGAACTAGCGTTTATGCAACTTCCGTATTATAAACATCAATCGTGAACTAATCTTTCGATTCTAATTCACATGGCATACAAATCGCATAGAAAAATACAAACGACTTTAAAGCTCATGAAGATAAAAGCTGGAAATTAAATTAATTGAAAGAAATCAAACTCACATAGTCTTGGATACAATGGCTGAACTCCATGGAAACGGAAAGAAAAGCTACATAATCTACTCCTAATCTAACCTCGGTTTACCCGAGCACAAGGCTCGGGTGACCGGCCTTCAAACTCCCAAGTCGGCTGCTGCTCCTCAGAAAATTCGAGTATCAAAAGTATGATCCTTAGGGTTGGGGATATGGCTCTATTTATAGAGATAAGAGGCGGTTTGCTGAAAGTCGGCGGCGGACGCCCGTTCACTCAACCGGACGCCCGTCCAGAATGCTTGGACGGAGACTGGACGCTCGTTTGGACAGCGTCTGAACTCTCTGAATGTGAATTACGATTCTGGACGCTGCATGGACGCTTGATTCGATCTCGACGCCTTTCACCTTATTTGGACGCCTTGATTCACCGACGAAATCTTGATACTTCCATCTTTATCTTCATTGATTTCTTTCCTTATCTCTTTTATTCTTCCATATCTTTGATTGATCCTCTCATCTCTCGAAATTAGCTCTTTAGGATCATCTTTTCCATCATTAATTGGGTATCTACAAATATCAAAACATACCAAAACGTAATAATTTCCAAAATAATATAAAATCATAATTTAAGCACATAATTCATTACGCTTTTGCAATTTAACTATTAAAAACACCATTTACTCAATATTTCAATATAAAGCTCGAAATCTATGAAAATCATACGAATGTAGGGGAAATTGATATAGAAAATATATGTAAAAATCACTATAAATTAGCCCTTAACAACACCCCCACACTTATCTTTTTGCTCGTCCCCGAGTAAAACAAAACAAAGTCAAGCTCGAGATAAATAAACGTCTACACAAATATAAAGTATATTCAATAACTTAGAAGTTCACCAAAGTGAGTGTGTGCATAGCCATAATAAACTTCCACTAAGTTCCACAATTTGAAAGTTATTCAAACCAAAACTAGCCCGGTTTCCCATCTAAGTTAGAAATATTCAAAAACTATAACAGGCACTTTACAAAACATACATATCCCAAAAAGAAATAGTAGAGAATATCTAAACCATTTCTGACAGACTCAGAGGATAATCCCTACAACATATCTTTCAGTTTATACTGGGGATAAGATCGACGATAACTAAGTCGTTACTTATTCATAATAATATATTCCAATATTTTCACTTTTTCACACTTTTCTAACACACATCGTAATAAGCTTTTGCCTCATAGCGAATAGGACATTTCAAGATAATCCCCTACCTTACTCCAATCATAAGGCGACTATAAACCGATCGTCGTGAGCTCTTGGTCATCATAGTGGAATAGGACATACGTGGTACACCTACCTCACCCAAATCATCGACCGACTTCCGACACACACAATTACAATTATGTTTACTTAGAGATTTACAATTGGCGAGTGGAAAAGATTATTTTCTAGTAGCACGTGAACCAATCGAGCATAACACCTCAAGTAAACAATCTATTACTATTGCAAAGACTTAATCACGTTTCACTTATCACATTCAAACCTTCAGATATTCACAGTATGTCATATTGTAATCCTAGAATACAAACTACTAAACTTTTCAAGAATTGTACATAAGCAAAGAAACATGATATAATCATCAACAATCTCCAACTAAATGTTGGAATAGTGTCCTAAACCCAATCGGGTTGGACCGGATCCGACCGGGTCGGATCATTTCTACTATTTCTTTATGTTTGTACATATATTAAATGGCTTTTCTGTTGTCATATATATGTTCTTTTTAAAGAACCAATTATGAATTGTTATATGATAACGTCCTTAGTATTAAACTGTGGTAGAGAAACCATGATAAGCGATTATGGTTGATGAGATCTCTAATCACTTTAATAAGTTTGATACTTAAATGTCTCTAGTGATGTACTATTAAACGGGGCATTGATAGTATAAAAACAGACTAGCACGTATTAGATGTCTTCTGTCTTTAAGCGGTGGATAGATCTCGTCTATCGAAATGTAGAGACACTTGGGTATGCGTGGGCGTGTATTAGAGAATGCGTCGTTAGGGATCGACCCACTTACACGGATAAGTGTCACACTATGTGACGGTTGTGTAATTATCCTTTTGACCGGAGTCTTCATGGCATCACGGTGTGGATTGTCATGCTTTGACACTATTGAGGTTTCCACAGCCATGGGCGATCATGCGGTAGTGATTGGGTATGATCTTCAAGCACGCGGAGTATACATGATTGGTCGTCCGGGAATCGCGTATCCTATGATTGGGATTGAATATCCGAAATGGCCTTCTTATAAGGAATGTCTTACTCGTGAATCTTTGCAAAGTGGGAGTAAACGAGTTACTTCGAGAGAGCATGATATCCATATTATAAGATACGGTCGTTGATGTTTTGACACTCGACTAACGACCGTATGGATATTATTACAATGATAGGATTGTAAGTTACACGTGCAATCGTTTCACATGAAAGGTAGTAGTCATTGCTTTTGACTCTTCCGATGATTGGGGTCACGGTGTGTTGCTGACGCTATCCCGTGATCGTTAGGCATGAAGGGCATTTTCGTAATTTGCACTTTGTGTCTACGGCCAACATATTCGGAAGCCTATCGGGTCACACACATAAGAACATCTAGCCGGATTAAAATGTGGTTATAGATGATAACCAAATAAGGAAAGAATTTATCTCACGACTATAAAGGTTATAGTGGTAAATTAATATGGTGGTATTTATTTATTATGAATAAATTAAATACAAGATATTAATAATATTATATTAATTAAAGAATATTCCGGATGCCAAATATTGGCTAAAGGTGGCGCAACATTGAAGTGTATAGGATACACTTTGGATTGTCAATTTAATTAATTATTATACTATATATTAATATAAGATATTAATATATTAATATATATAGCCAACATGCGTGTGCTGTACATTGGATGTACATGTGCACAATTTCATTGGTTATATTTATATATATAGATTTATTTGTGTAATATATATGTGATATATACACATGTGTAAATTGATTTATGGTAATAAAATAAAGATAGTCAATATTAGATATTGACAATATCTTGAAATATTCAATATAAGATATTGATGATATTCTAGATTTATTTGATATGAGATATTGTAATAAATGAGATAAATCAATCAATTATATTTTCCTTATTTTATTGGAAAAAGGTTTTCTTCTCCTCCACACTAGATAGGGGCGCCCAACCACTATAAATAAGAGGTGGGTGTCAAGCTCTTTTAGACATCATAATTCCAAGAGCTAATTCTCTGTGTAAAAAATAGAGAGCATCCTATAGAAGAGTTGGAGAGAGGGAAAAAGCCGGTCTAGCAGAACCGGAGTTTTCCAATAGCAATCCATGATGGGATTCCGCGGGTTGTTCGTGTGGACTAGCGGTAGAGGCCGAACACATGGGCGGCTCTATCAGAACTACTCTCCTAGACGGTCAAAGCGTCGATCTTTTAGATCAACCAAGGTAACCACCGTCTACTATCTATTTGTTTATTGCTTAAACGAAGTCGATCTTGGGTAAAAGGAAATCAAAATTTTAAATTCATTGCGTTTCGCGTAGATTTCCTAACAAATGGTATCGAGAGAGAGCTTGAGCTTAAGCAATAAGCATGTAATTGTCGTAGTTAATTTTATCATTTAAATCACGTAATTAAAAGATGAAAGATTTTTGATTTGCAAAATTGATACATGAAAAAAAAAAAAAAAAAAAAAAAAAGAAGTCGGGTGGTGCTCGGCCGACTAATGGCACACACCACCACCGGCGGTCGGGCGGCGGCGGCGGCGGCAAGAGGCAACTCTTGCCGCGGCGATGGTTGACCGGTCAATCTTTGGCGGATCTCTAAATTTTTGTTTTGTGTATTTTGTGATTCAATATGGTTCATAGTTGTGATTAAAATCTCCTTTGTTTAGTTGTGTCGTGTGGCTAACCAATGGTTGAAATAGTTTATCGATGCCATGCTAATGGCGTTAAAATAATAATGGCTTTCCAAACTTTGTTTGGAATAAGCTAAGCACTTTCCAAAATATTTGATTTGGGAAAAAGCGCTGCTGCGCACTTCCAAAATTTTGATTTTGGAAAGTGGCGAAGCTAAACTAAAATTATTTACCTTTCCAAATATTTGATTTGGAATAGGCTCTGCGTCCTTTTCAAATATTTGATTTGTAAAAGCTTAGCTTGCGCCACTTCCAAAATTTTGATTTTGGAAAGTGGCGCGCTTGTTGCCAAATTTGGTTTAGAAACCAAAGCATCCCTTTCGATTACGAATCAAAAGGAAAAAACAAAAGAGAAATAATTTTAATTTTGATTTATTTTGGAATAGTTCTAATTAATTAAAATTAAAATTAAAATCGGTTTAAAATTAATCGTTAATTTTATTTCGATTAAAATCATTTAATTAATTAAATGTTAATTAGTTAATTGATTGGATAAAATTATTTAATAGATTAAATGTTAATTGATTAATTAAGACGCAAGTAGTTAAATTTTAATTTTATCTTTTTCATAAGATTTTATTGTATGGATTAGATATAGTACATATAATATGATTATATGGACCTTATTGATCGCTGACTCGACCGATAGGATAGATGTGAATGATTTAATTTTTCTGTTGGTTTAAAATTGTCCTAGTCCATTTATGAAGAACGTGACCTAGTTTATTTTCTGCATTCATCCCATTCCCATTAGCTCTCCCCAGTGTGCGGCGGGTGTATTTATTTTATTCGATAGAATTAAATGTAACAAGAATGGAGCGAAGATGGAGACCAAAGAAAGACGAAAATAAAGATCCCATTGGAGAATGGAGCATTAAAGATCCTATTGGCGGTTGCAGCTACCCTTAGATTGTGACCCAGCGGTTTAAATCGGGCTTGTATTCAAAACCGCACTCTAGAAAAAGTCCATGATCATACCGGTTATTTTACGCATTTATTTATTTTGTGCTTGTATTTATTTTATTTGATACGATAGATGCATGACTAGTACGATCTAGATAAATGTGTAGGATGTATGTTTATAGAGATAGACATATTTATGATGAGACCGAAATTAAAATTAATTAAGTGAATTAATTTACGAAAAATACTTCCACAACAAAAATCAAGTCGAAATATTGTCTCCCAATATTATAACGACGGTGAAGAGCCTGTGTTCGGATCCAACTGATCGACCACCGCCGGGAGTTGACCTACCACGGGTATATAAATCGTTGTTGAGATATGATCGTATGAGATCTCGTGAATATTGGGTTATGACTTGACTAGGGTCTTTCGGTGATTGGCCACCGTCAGGGCCGTCTGACTTTAGAGACAAGGGGTTGACTAACACATAGTGATGTGTATCGCCAAAGAGTTGACTAGTCAACCACTGAGAATCACATAGAGATGTGAATGGTAAAGGGTTACCTACCTATCGAAATTATCTTGGTTGATCGACCACCGCCGGGAATCGAGGTAACTAGATGGGATCTCGACCATTAAAGAATTTTGAAAAATTCTTGAAAGTCAATTGGAAGTAGTTGACTAGTGGGAGCAAAATCATAAACCAAAAGACCATTTTGATTTTGCGTGTATAAACAACAACACTCTTTTATTTTCATTTTTATTTTGTAGTTTTAGCAAACTTTATATTTATGTTTAATTCTCGATTAGTAAAACCAAATTATGATCATTAATTTTGAAAGCGTTCTCAAATATGGTTAAGTAATTTTAATCCTTTTAAAATAAGCAATGACATGAGCCATCCCGTTATAGTAGTTAGAGACAAGGAGATTACATAATTGATGCAAAGGCTCGAGACTTTAATTATTAATGAAAGCGAAGAAGCTCATGATATGATTAAATCATTTGAAATAAGTTTCAACGAATTAGTCATATATTGGATACGATCCAAGATGATCATTCATCATCATCGATGACAATTGATTCAAACGTTGGATAAGAATGACTACATCTAATTTTGGAAAGGTTGTTTTCAAAAATTATAAGATTTAAGTATCGACTTAATTCTATCATTGCTTAAAGGTTAATTAAATAGTCAATATTTTGAATACGATTCAAAAGGATGAATAAACTATTTAATAAACTTTAGATTTTCCTTATGAAAGGAAATTGAAAACATAGCTCTTGTGATCTTTCTTAAGTCTTATGAAGACTACAATAAGAAACATTTCTCAAGTGCTTAAAGGATTAAAAGGGAGAGTTAGGGCATGTGCTTAAATATAGAGAACTTATTGAAGTTTCTATTATAGGCAAGTCTGTTGAGATAAATCTATCTAAGCTCAAGTCAACTCTTAGATATATGATATCTTACGAGTGTGATTAAATTAGAAAGATTAAATACAGATATGGAAGGTGAAGCAAATGTTGTAATACTTACCATATTCTGGATCTAGTAAACTGATAAGGGAACTAAATAAATGTTGTTATGCTCCGGTTCTTATGAAGAACATGTTTTCAGTTGCAGGTTAGGATTTAGTAGACATATTCAATTGTAAAGAATAAATGTTATTCCGATAAAGTTGGAAGGTCACCAATCTAACATACTAGATTGATGTCACTATATAGTTGATATATGTGACAAGATCTCAACTAAATATTTGTGTGGTCATTATCCTTAATATTTGTGGTTGTTCTGCACATAGTCTCTCCGGAGGGAAGCGTGTAATTAAACGTCATTACGATGATGTTGAACCATATGATTATGAATCATGTGGGTAATACGTATCTTACCTAAAGATGACTAAAATACCTTTTATGAAAAGGTTGTAAAATCTAGAAAAATTGTCTCAAGCCTAAACATACCGATGTTTGTTGGCTTGTGACAATTAATGCCACAAATAATTGTTTATTAGTCTCTACGACTATTTTTAGAAATAGTCAAGTGTACTCGATGAAGTACATGATTGGAAGCCCAAAAGTTCGAGCCAGATCTGAAATATGAGATTGATGAGCTACTTAGGAATTAATCTTCAATTGGATTGAAGTAATTAATACCTGAAGGGTGTTTCAGAAGTCGTCTGAAAAAGGAATAAGATTCTTCCTTTGAAGGATACCATCTTTGGGATACGCAATTAGATTGTGTTCCCAAAATGGAAACAACACTTTATATGATAAAGGTGTGACGAAAGCCATGCAAAGTGTCCCTTACCTGTTTCGGGATAGTGCCCTTATACTTAACCGAGTTCCAAAGAATAAAGGTTGAATAAATTCCATATTAGATATGGAAGAGGATAATGTCGAATCTATCTTAACCGATGATTTGAAGTTGTCATAGGCAAAGTCGAAAGGCTTGGAGCCTAGTACGACATATGCAACTTAGTGGAATATCTTAGCAGTGCACGCTTGATATTGTTTACTTGTCCATGAGCAAAATGTTTGTCTCCAAACATGTCTTTGTCTTCTAGAGGAAGTGTTTCTTCCAAAAGAAACAAATGAGTGAATCAAATCTCAAAGGAGTTTGAGAACCACAAAGATATATTCAACCATAGGAACATGAGCGCACGCCGATATGCGCGATGAGGTGTAAAACATCGCCAAAGTGCACACAAAAGTTCTCAGAAGTCCGTGGATAACCTCAAGCCTGAAAAGAGGTTCTTGGTATGTTCATCTTGAAGAATGAATATCTCACGACTTGTGAAAGAATGTTTGAAAGCGGAGTTTGAGAGATATGGCCAGGAGCCATAAAATCGAATTAGATTCCATTAGTGACAACCAGGTTGTGAACCTAGTCTGTCTTACCTAAAGGGAATGTCCCTGAAAAGGTGACATGGATAGTAATATGATTACCATAAGGCTATAGTGGCCACGGCCGAAGGGTATGAGGTGTAAACCTTGTAATTGTCTTTATCTTTGCCAACTCGTGCCCGATTCTATTCGGACTATGCTTGTTATAACTTCGTATCATGACTATATGATAGTGTTGAAGATATTAGGCGATGAATTTCGATGTTCATAGACGATGACATGATATGTAAGTCCACGAGATTCATTTATGGACTCAAACAAGTTTCTCTAGACAATTTCTTTGTTTGATAATCAAAGGAGTTTGATTTAGTCAAAAGAAGGATATGCCCAATGTGCAAGATGGATAGTGGGAGTGTGTTACGATTTTTGAGTAAGGTATTGGATATCTCTCTCATGAATCATCTCCCATGTCACGATCAATTAATGTTTGGTAGTTCAAGGTCTTTACTGAAAGCACTTGGATTAGCGGTTCTTATTTTAGAAATAAGAATCTATAGCGATAGATTTAACTGCTGTTAGATTATAGTTTACCTATATAGATGTGATGCTAAAAGAAGTTTAGCATAGATCGCGAGATCTGTCTATATTAGGACATTGGTCCTAAAGATAAGGTGAAAGATGATGTTTATGGAAGGTTTCCTTCGCTCCTGCGATAGGAACCATCATAAAAGGAATGCCGGATGTTCATAGTTCATGAATAGTCATGAGCAAGTATGAAAGTAAATCTGGTAAATGTCGAGAATATCCTTAAACAAGTTAAGGAAAGTTTCCTAGTTTATTGAAACTTGGAATTAAATAAACGTAGATATACAGACGTAGATCCTGAGTTTTATGAAGGCGAGTGGGAGCTACTGTCTGGGTTTGCAATCACTTTGATTAAGTGATACAGTTCTAGCATATGGGTCACTGTAAATTCTACAACTAGGCCAAAACACAGTAGTGCCTTAGAGGCGCGGCGGGAGCAAAGACACGGATCTGAAGGTTCATTCCACGAACCTTGTACGGTTCTTCCACCTTTTATATAGTTGATATAGTAAGTGGATTCATTGCTTGAAGCAAGGACCAGGGTCTCGTCAGAGATTCGTGTGTGTGTTGAGGCGGTTCCTTTGACTTGATCATATGGAACGTGATATGAAGATAGTCTGAGTCCCCACGGATAGCGATCCGTTTATGGCTAGGGCTGGTTGCGAGTATTGCATAAGATTCTTGTGTTTCAACTTGGTCTTGTGTGTGCTAGTGATTGGTTTTAGGCCAAGTGGGAGATTGTTGGAATAGTGTCCTAAACCCAATCGGGTTGGACCGGATCCGACCGGGTTGGACCGGATCCGACCGGGTCGGATCATTTCTACTATTTCTTTATGTTTGTACATATATTAAATGGCTTTTCTGTTGTCATATATATGTTCTTTTTAAAGAACCAATTATGAATTGTTATATGATAACGTCCTTAGTATTAAACTGTGGTAGAGAAACCATGATAAGCGATTATGGTTGATGAGATCTCTAATCACTTTAATAAGTTTGATACTTAAATGTCTCTAGGCTGATGTACTATTAAACAGGGCATTGATAGTATAAAGCACTAGCACGTGATTAGATGTCTTCTGTCTTTAAGGCGGGGATAGATCTCGCTCTATCGAAATGTAGAGACACTTGGACTGTACGTGGACGTGTATTAGAGAATGCGTACGTTAGACTGACCCACTTACACGGATAAGTGTCACACTATGTGACGGTTGTGTAATTATCCTTTTTGACCGGAGTCTTCATGGCATCACGGTGTGGATTGTCATGCTTTGACACTATTGAGGTTTCCCCTAGCCATGGGGCGATCATGCGGTAGTGATTGGGTATGATCTTCAAGCACGCGGAGTATACATGATTGGTCGTCCGGGAATCGCGTATCCTATGATTGGGATTGAATATCCGAAATGGCCTTCTTATAAGGAATGTCTTACTCTCGTGAATCTTTGCAAAGTGGGAGTAAACGAGTTACTTCGAGAGAGCATGATATCCATATTATAAGATACGGTCGTTGATGTTTTGACACTTTCGACTAACGACCGTATGGATATTATTACAAATGATAGGATTGTAAGTTACACGGTAATCGCTTTCACATGAAAGGTAGTAGTCATTGCTTTTGACTCTTCCGATGATTGGGGTCACGGTGTGTTGCTGAGACGCTATCCCGTGATCGTTAGGCATGAAGGGCATTTTCGTAATTTGCACTTTGTGTCTACGGCCAACATATTCGAAGCCTATCGGGTCACACACATAAGAACATCTAGCGGATTAAAATGTGGTTATAGATGATAACCAAATAAGGAAAGAATTTATCTCACGACTATAAAGGTTATAGTGGTAAATTAATATGGTGGTATTTATTTATTATGAATAAATTAAATACAAGATATTAATAATATTATATTAATTAAAGAATATTCCGGATGCCAAATATTGGCTAAAGGTGGCGCAACATTGAAGTGTATAGGATACACTTGGATTGTGCAATTTAATTAATTCAGATTACTATATATTAATATAAGATATTAATATATTAATATATATAGCCAACATGCGTGTGCTGTACATTGGATGTACATGTGCACAATTTCATTGGTTATATTTATATATATAGATTTATTTGTGTAATATATATGTGATATATACACATGTGTAAATTGATTTATGGTAATAAAATAAAGATAGTCAATATTAGATATTGACAATATCTTGGAATATTCAATATAAGATATTGACAATATTCTAGATTTATTTGATATGAGATATTGTAATAAATGAGATAAATCAATCAATTATATTTTCCTTATTTTATTGGAAAAAGGTTTTCTTCTCCTCCACACTAGATAGGGGCGCCCCAACCACTATAAATAAGAGGTGGGTGTCAAGCTCTTTTGTACATCATAATTCCAAGAGCTAACAGTTCTTGTGTAAAATAGAGAGCATCCTATAGAGAGTTGGAGAGAGGGGAAAAAGGCCGGTCTAGCAACCGGAGTTTTCCAATAGCAATCCATGATGGGATTCCGCGGTCGCTCGTGTGGACTAGCGGTAGAGGCCGAACACTTGGGCGGCTCTATGCAGAACTACTCTCCTTAGACGGTCAAAGCGTCGATCTTTTAGATCAACCAAGGTAACCACCGTCTACTATCTATTTGTTTATTGCTTAAACGAAGTCGATCTTGGGTAAAAGGAAATCAAAATTTTAAATTCCGCTGCGTTTCCGCGTAGATTTCCTAACACTAAAATGGGGTAGGCTTTCAACATTTAGCTCATCATTTACTATGGCATGTGAAAAATAGTGTCGGGTGAAACAACTAAAATTACTAAATATACAGAATATAGCGAAAATGATATAAACTCAAGCAAAGATATGCCTTTGTCTACTCGGGATATAACAAAAAATTTGAAAAATTTAGCACTTTTCATAGAAATATAATAGATTAAGCAAATGAACGTAGATACATAAACCATCTATCCCTTCCCCCACACTTAGATTGCAACATGTCCTCATGGTGTGCAAAAATAAAAAGAAACAGAAAACTTAGTTGATTCGTTGTTCGAAAGGGAGCTATTCTGGTAGTGGGTCGACCTCACCCAGAAATGCTCAACGAATCCAGTAGACTGTGGACCATCCACCGGAAAACTGACTTCATCTATAGCTCACAAACGCTAATATCCTGCACACTTGAAAAACACGGAAGTATCTCGGGGACAAGGGGGAAGATAACATATAAAGCACAGGAAAGGAAGTCTAGAGAATTTTCAGATTAAGCTCAAATAAAAATGGAAAATATACATGAAACATTACAAAATAGTAGACTAGGTGCAACTACATGAAACTATAGTACAATGCAAACTACATGAAAAAAAATCCTAAGAAAATAAAAGAGTGATGGTATATGGAAAGCCAACAAAGAACCATACTCGAAAAAAAAAGCGAGGTAGTATTACGAAACCGACGATTAACTAACTACACTCAAGAAAAATAAAAGAAAGAAATAAATGATGTGGTGTTACGGGAACCGACAGTGACCATACTTAAGAAAAATAAAAGGAAAAATAGAAAAACAATGCAACTATATGAAATGCAACTAAATGAAATGCATTTAAATGATATGCAAAAAGAAAATAAAATAAAAGAAAGAAAACTAGCCCACTATATGCAACACGACATATATATAAACGTCTACCACATAATGACAGGTTACGATAAACGACAGTGCTGTTCATTACATGCAGTGTAGACGCGCTTTAAGACTCGTCAAAGGTGATAGCATTATGGAAACCAACAGTTAGCTATCTAAACAGGTATAACTCATATGGAGAAAGGACGTAGCATACGGAAAACCGACAGTAGCTACCCATATGAACTATAAAAACAAAGGAAGCACGTAAGTCTTAAAAGCTTAAAAGATTCATCGGAGCGGTATGTAGCATACGGGAACCGACATTAGCTACTAATTAACCATAAGAAACGATTATAGCTTACGAGAACCGACAATCACTATAACATGCCTAGATGAATCATATATAAGGAATTGATCAATTATCTAACATGGATTCATAGATGGAAAGGTAAAAACATATAAGTTCGGGGCATCTATGTAAAAATCAATTAGCCACGAAGCTCGAATGAAAAATCCACATCAAATAAAAGCATTGAAAATAAAATCAAGAAATTTAGAACCTGGATCAACCCGGACGACGTTCACTTAGCGTTCGAGCTGACGGGCGTTCCACCTGCGACGCTGCGTCGCTTTTGAAAACCGACCGACGGGCGTTGTAAAGTATAGACGCTGTCGTCCTCTCTAAATCGAATGCGAGATTGAAAATATTTGAACGGACGAAGCGTCCAATACTTCCAACGCTCGTTCACTGCGATGAAGAAGCGGATCGGCGTCCAATGAAATGAGCGGCTTCGTCCATACAACAAGAATGCACCGACGGCGGAAAACACAAGAAAACCCTAAATACTTATGAACACAACACGGCAAACACGTACCACGCCAGACAAAGCACCTTATCAAATTAAGCACAGGGGTTAGACTAGGTAACACATAAACATATAAACTTCACGTAAAACAAGTTGAGTAAAAACTTTTGCACATTCTTAACCTAACGGTCATCGAAACACGGCAAAATAAAAACTCTCAACTTGGTATACGCTACTTTTATTAAAAACAAAAATAAAAGCGTAACAAAATCGAGAACTAACAAAACTAGATTCAACATGACACCTATTCCCGGCAACGGCGCCACTTTTGTTGCGGAGATTTTGCATCAATAACAAAAGAAAATTTATAACCCTAACCTATATGCAAAACTAACTCTAACCGACCAAAACATCGGGTTGTTGCTAGTAAAGCGTAATGAGTAAGGGGTCGATCCACAGGGAAAAGGTATGTAGAATCTAATCCTAGTAATCCTCCAAATTTCTACTCAACAAAAACAAATAAACGAAAAGCAAAAGCATAAAAACAGAAAAACATAAAAGAACAATCAAAATAAATCTAACCTAAGAAACATGGGAACAACCAAAGTACAAACCTAAGTGATTTCAATTCTAGTTAATCTCATGATTCTAATTCAGTTTGTGGTTTCACCCTTTCACGAGACACAAATCCCTAATCTCTTAGTGAACTTATCTCTCAAGCTATGAAAGCCCACTTTCGTGGTGAATTCAATTATCTATCTCTCATCTTTCGAATGTTGAGACTGATTTACCAAACAAAACTCGGGTGTAGATTCAATTAACTCTCGTTTTTAAAGAACCTAACAACCTAGGAATCTAACTCATTAACTTGTCATCATTAATGGCTAAAACCCTATCTTTCTATGGTGAACTAAGCGTTTATGCAACTTCCGTATTATAAACATCAATCGTGAACTAATCTTTCGATTCTAATTCACATGGCATACAAATCGCATAGAAAAATACAAACGACTTTAAAGCTCATGAAGATAAAATCGAATTAAATTAATTGAAAGAAATCAAACTCACATAGTCTTGGATACAATGGTGAACTCCATGGAAACGGAAAGAAAAGCTACATAATCTACTCCTAATCTAACCTCGGTTTACCCGAGCACAAGGCTCGGGTGACCGCCTTCAAACTCCCAAGTCGGCCGCTTGCTCTCGTAAAAATTCGAGTATCAAAAGTATGATCCTTAAGGTTGGGGATATGGCTCTGTTATAGAGATAAGAGGCGGTTTGTTGAAAGTCGGCGGCGGACGCCCGTTCACTCAACCGGACGCCCGTCCGAATGCTTAGACGGAGACCGGGCGCTCGTTTGGGCAAATACCTGAACTCTCTCGAATGTGAATTACGATTACGACGCCGCATGGGCGCTTGATTCGAGATCTGGGCGCCGTCCACCTTATTTGGACGCCAGTTCACTGACGAAATCTTGATACTTCCATCTTTATCTTCATTGATTTCTTTCCTTATCTCTTTTATTCTTCCATATCTTTGATTGATCCTCTCTCATCTCGAAATTAGCTCTTTAGGATCATCTTTTCCATCATTAATTGGGTATCTACAAATATAAAAAACATACCAAAACGTAATAATTTCCAAAATAATATAAAATCATAATTTAAGCACATAATTCGTTACGTTTTGCAATTTAACTATTAAAAACACCATTTACTCAATATTTCAATATAAAGCTCGAAATCTATGAAAATCATACGAATGTAGGGGAAATTGATATAGAAAATATATGTAAAAATCACTATAAATTAGCCCTTAACAATGGGTAATTTTGTCCAAGCATTATTATTTTGTCCTTATAACTGATGATCTTTTTTGGGTGTCCTAAGTGCCTAATTAAGTCTCAAAACACGTCCTTATAAACAAATAACACAAAACTTTATTATATAAGCGTCATATCAAGGTTATAAAAGATAATGATGAATGTTAATACAACATTTTTACAAGAAAAATTTTATGGTGCAACCGTTGTATAAAGGTTGTATGCAAAGTAAGCATACTTTCTGGCTTTCATTTCTAACCTCTCACACACGCCAAAAGTGTATTATGTGAAAGAGAGTTAAAATGAATGGCTCTAAAGTATGCCACTTGGTACAACCTTCCTACAACCGTTGCACCATAAAATCACTCTTTTTACAACCATCGTATACTTAATTTATTTTTAGTTGAAATGAAATTGTCTATATTAGATGATAATGTCATGGTATAATGATGAATGTCAAAAGGATAGATACAATAATTATAGATACGAGTTTTAAGTAAAATATTGATTTTCTGTTTTAAATTTATGTTAGGATTAGATAATAATTTTATCTTCTTTCATTTAGTTTGAATTGTGTTTATCTCTAAGACGATTGTCCACGATAGTGTCGACCCTCCATATCACTTTAAACGCATCGGTTTGTGTTCCGGTTATAACTTATTAACTCTAAAAAAAACACGATGCAATAAGCAGAGAGACAATTGAGGATCCAAAGAAATTTCTTGCACAAATCAAACCAAAGCATCAAGCAGAGAGACAATGAGGATCCCATTGCAGTTTTCAATTGCTTTAAAACACTCCAAACTTTGTTTAAGGGGTAGAAAAAAGTCCATTGTGGACTGTCTAACTTCTCTTTTCTTTAAAGAGAAGGAATGTAATTCATTTTATTCAATTCAATAAAACAGTCGCTTCCAGTCTTGTCAATTGTGATATTCAGGTTTTCCTTTGGTCTAGTCTTTAAAAAAAAGACGGCAAAAAAATAATGAAATAACTATTCTTCTATTCAAATATATGTGAAGGCATTGATATCGAGAAATTTTTAGGTGGTGTATCTACATGATGACATATATTTAGACGTAAAAATACCTGTGCTTTTAAGCGTAAATAATCTGAAATGCAAAACAGTCAATAAAACACGGGTGTTATTACGTGAAAATAAGTGTATCTGCACCGTTTGGATCGATAAACCACCCAAAATTTTTAACTGGGCCCTAGAGTTAATTTGGTGCAATGATCTCTACATTGAGAACTAGAACATATGTATTTCCAATAACCCTAAACAACGGTAACAAATAACGCATGTATTAAGGTTGTAAAAGGTTTGCTTTAAGGAGATTTATGAAGCAGAAACAAGGGGTTCACCAATCGCCAGAAGATCGTTACGAAGACCTGAAAAAACAGCAACTTATGTTTCCTTTGGCAAGAATTTGATTAAAGCTGAAGGAACTAAGTCCTCTTTCTCTAATGTACTGTTAGATATTTTTTCATAAATAATGCAAAATAATGACAAGTGGATGAGTATATAATAAATTAGATGTAAAAGGAAAAAAATATAATAAATGCTAGTATATTGGTTTTATAAACGGATTTACATTATTAGACAAAATTAAAAAGGTAAATGAACTAATATTTTGAGACGGAGATAATATGTACTAAGTCCACATTTCTCTCTTTTTTCTGATTTTTAAACAGGCAGAAAAAGAGGAAATAAACGTTGTAAACTTTTGCTTATAAAGTCTAAGTTGGCTTTTGATTATATTATTAAGGTAAGGACATTGGTAATGTCGATTTTTCTTTTTATTAGGGGTCGACATAGCTAGGAAACTTGTATTTTATAGTGACAAAATGAATGTGTATAAACCGTATGAATCTTTAAATTATTAATTTCCGATGTTGCCATGTTGGAAATATTCAACCATAAAATCTTGTGAAGTGAAACTTGAGATTATGCTTCTTCCGGCTCATTAATGTTTTAATGTGTTTACTACGAAATTATTTCATGCCTTTGCGTTTGTCAGGTTCCTTGCAAACCATTGATATTCTCTCTCCTGGCTGCAGCATTCACCCGTTCCTAACTGCATAATATATATACTACGTATTACCTGTCCCAAAATGCAAGATGTATTGACTTTTTCATACGAAAGATGGTTTAATCGTTTATATGTCATTAATTTTAATAAAAAAAACTCTAAAATCAAATTTGACTGTTATTAATATAAAATAGTGAAATGTGAATAAGTATATAATAAATTGGATTTAAAAGAAGAAACACATACTCCCTCCGTCTCAATTTCTTTAAGACATTTAGGAACTCACAATATTTAAAGAGAAATTAATTAATTAATAGGTTGTCAGTTTATAAAATACATTTGAGTAATTTAAGGAATTAAAGCAAAAACTTTAAATGTAATTAAAGTTATAAGACTTATGTTGGGACAGTCACAAATAAAATAAGTCTCAAACAAATTGGGACGGAGGAGTAATAAATGTTACTACTCGTCCCAGTATATAAGTCATCATAGACTTTTAGATTTGTCTCGTAATATAAGTCATTCAATATTACAAATGCAATATATATTACTCTTTTTTCTCCATCTTACCCCTAATTTATTATTAATCCAACCACTTTTCATTACATAACAACTATTGTATTAATAATAATCAAGGGACATTTTAGACATTAACCTTCAAATTTATGATATTTAACCACTTTCTTAATCTGATAACCTTTATTTTGAAACAGAGGTAGTATATAATGCATATTTGTTTTTTAAATGAATTTAAATTATGAAAAAAAACTAAAAAGCTAAATGAAGTGATATTATAGATTCCACTCAAAAAAAAAAAAAAAAAAGTGATATTATAGAACATAGGCGGTGTGTAATAAGTCCCACACATCAATACACGTCTTGTCTCTTTCTGAATTTTTTATTTTTTTATTTTTTTGACCGAGGTCTTTTTCTGATTTTTAAACAGGCCAAGAAAATGAAATAAACGTCATAATCTTTTCCTTATAAAGTCTAAGTTGGCTTTTGATTATTATTAAGGTAAAGACATTGGTAATGTCGAATTTTCTTTTTATTATTTTTTTGTATATAAAATGACAAAGAAGAAACAATCTATATTAGTAGTAGTATCTTGCTGCTTCAACGTTATTCTGGGATAAAAACATGTATAGTTGGAAGAGAAACCTTATTATATAGGCGTCGTAGCTAGGAAAGTTACAAGTGGCAACATGCATTATTATATTATTAAGTTAAAGGTTGTAAAAGACAGATTTTAATTTAAAATAGTTGAGAATGGCGAAATGTAATGTAATACGATGCAAAACGAAATATACACGTGTAAGAATCGTCCTTTTTCAACAATTTTAGATTAAAACTTGTCCTGATGCATATTCTTACAATACGTGTCACATTGATACAACATTTTTACAAAAATCGAATACTTTATTTATATTTAGTTGAAACGGAATCGTCTATATATATTAGAAGATACTGTTACGATATAATGATGAACGTCAAAAAAATAAATAGAGTAGTCTTAGATAAAATTTATTTTAAAAGATATACAAATACTTCGATAAAATTTCACGAAAGCGTGTTGAATCAAGCGTTAACTAGAGGACACATTTATATACGCCATTTATTTTTCTTACATACGCCATTTATATACTTATTCGGACTTGCTGTTATTTACTTATTATTCATCATGTATGCTGCGAATTGGAGACATAACTAGATGAGATCCTAGACGATTGGTTGGAGCTGATCCACCTTCGCCTATGCAAGAAGAAAAAGATCATGGTTTAAGCACTCTTCAAGACTACCACATTGGGCTAGGACCTGCGGATTATTACGCTCTTTTGACAATTTTCTCCTTTTCGGCTTGTTCTTGTAATTTCTTATTTCAGGGAGGTTTCTTTTTCCTAAACATAGGGTGCGATCTTTCTTTTCTACATGAAGCGGGATTTTCCCACAATAGGTTTACACTCATAGGTTTTAGGTTTAACACTCATAGGTTTTAAAGAGGAGAAATTATGTTTAAATCTACGTAATTTGGCTAAGGGGATGGTCGTGGATAAGGCGTTATCGACATTTTTAATATCATTCAATAAAAGTATCGTTTATTAAAAATAAAAATAAAAAATGCTCGAGCTCGACTTGTTAATTATAATGTCTTTGCTCCACTTCTGCTCGAATTCGATTAAAACCATATTCAAGGCGTTTAACGAGTCGGCGTCGAACGGCTCATGGCGGCTCGGATCGTTTACACCCCTGTTCCCCTCTCTTCAACCCTTTCAATCATTCAAGCCAATTTCCTGTAATTTCAAGGATTTCATGTGCACAATTCTACCCAATTATTCCGGTCTTTTCTGAGGATCTTTGCCAACAATGACAGTAATCTTAAGACAATTTTGAATGATATCAATTTAAACTACAACTATTGCAATACAAAACTCAGAAATAAAATTTGTTGCTCTAAAACTAAAATGATCGAAAGAGCGTCACATCATCGTTGTAAGCAGATACAAAAGTAATTGTTGTCTTCTGACACCTTAGGACTCCAACGAGGGCCCTACATTTAATTTGCTGCAATGATCTCTACACCGAGAGCTAGAACATATGTATTTCCAATGACCCTAAAACAACGCTAACGAATAACGCATGTATTAAGGTTGTAAAAACGTTGCTATAACGAGATTTATGAAGCAGAAACAAGGGGTTCGCCAATCTCCAGAAGATCGTTACGAAGACCTGTAAAAAAAGCAGCTTCTGTTTCCTTTGGCAAGAATTTGATTAAAGCTGAAGGAACTAAGTCCTCTTCCTCTAATGTACTAGCCTTTTCTCCTACTGCTTCTGGGAAATGCGGAATAACTTTCCTTTTTAGTCGTGCTGGATTTATGAGTTCAAACTCTAAACTTTCTTCCTTAAGCGACGAGCTCACAAACTGTTCAAATCAATAGACAACACATATAAGAAACTGCTTCATACTAGTAATCATAGAATGGGCCGGTAGTACTTAAAATTTGGTAAGACGACAAACCTCATAGAGAGCAGATGTGGGTTCTGAAGGTAAAAATATTCCCTGAAGAACTACTCCATCAGGAAACCGTACTCTGATAACAGTTCTATTGTACATTCTCCGAGCTGCTTTTGCTTGTTTTTCTTTATAAGATTTAGGGATCAACAGCTTTGATTCCTCAAGCTTTTTTCTTCTCATTTCTGTCTCTCTTCTTATTTCTTCGCCCGAAAGGTTATAAAACGAATCGGGCAGCTCAATTTTCGCAGCTGTGCTCTCAGAGGTGGAAAAGAAAACCCGGACCTAAAGATGGTTTAATTTAACACAAAATCAGATAATATACTTAATAAAATGTGTGTGCTTGTGAGATAAATTATCATCTCACACAAAAGCTTAAACTATTAAAGACAATGTAGTTTATACATGTATACGTTACAGACGCCCCCTCACATGTGGACTTGACAACACGTGCAAAAGAGCCGTAGCAGAGTAGCAGCACTAGTAGTAGCTTTAGTATAGTAATAGTTTTGTTTAATAAACAGGACAATGATGTATGATCACAATGTATAAGTTTAACGAGAACGTAAAATCTAAACAATGTATAAGTTGTTACATGTACTACAGGGCATATTCATGTAAAGGTAGTATTACTTTATGTATGTATACATGTATGTCTGCACATCTGTGTTATATTTTTCTGTCTTTAGTGTTTTTCTATGTATAAAAAACCTATCTCTATAGGATACTTGGTTCAGGTTCTAAAAGACAATTACCATTGAATAAAAAGCAGAGTGCTTTGATTGTTTGGGAGCATTGAGAAGCCATCGATTTGACAGAAAAAATTCATGTCCAAATGGACAGATATTTAGCTGAAAGAGGAGAATCAATCAAGACGCGCTTCGTATCACCAACATATCTATATTCTAATTAGTCCCACTCTGTGGTTTATTTGTGTTGTTATTTTTGCTTTGTCGTCACTTGAACACGTTTTCATGCAGAAAACCCCGATGGGATCCATAGGACTTAAGATTGAAGACAACTAAATTTATGCAGCTCTCTCTTATACATACTTTGATTTGAATATATATAAAAAATACACAAGGAAAAACATGGGATCTTGCGAAATGGATTTCATAAAGATGTATACATGTACATATGTTGCTCAAAAGTGAGAAAGACATAATTGACATCCTTTTACACACAAAAAGAACGAAAACTACAAAGCACAAAGAAACTATGAAGGCTTCAGGCCATATATAAACAAGATGATGGGTTTCCTTTTACTGTATATCAAAGTTTAGTTTCAGTGTTCATTTAAGTGCACAATTACATGGCCTCAATTTCAGGCTCCAGCATGGCAGACTATGGCCTCAATTACCAGCAAATGCACCCGAAACATCAACCATTACAAAAACAAAAACAAAAAAAAAAAAACCTAAACCGTCTCATCCAGGACCATCATCATGTTCAAGAAATATATACTTGTAAGATACCTCATTTTCTGTATTAAACATGAACCTTCATAGTGTCTTTTAAGAAGCAAAAACATATTTTCTGTTTCTTTAATGACAATGAAAAACTAAACATGTTACTGTATGGAGATGAATTCTCTCCATCTCAAGGCAAGATGTAGGTGGAATTATACAGGGTCGTTAAAGCACTTAAGTGATCAACAATGTTTACTAGTTATGTCCCTTCCTACTTTTAGGTTCCATCTAAGTAAGTCCACATTTTCTAAAAGTAACAAGAGATGATGACACAGTAATCCAATATATCACAAATTAGAGAAAGAATCAGTAACTATGTTGAATAAGAACCAGAAGCAAAATGTATGACTAGATCCAACAATCACAAACAGTAATTTAGACCAATTTTATACCTCTCTGTCAATTTTCCTTGGGATATCTTCTTCCTTTGTCATTGATGGAACTGTGGGTGGAAGTTCTTCGGTTTTTCGAGGCTCCAACAATGTGATTGCTTTTCTAACCAAAACAAGGTCGTTCTCACATGGAACTTCCATTACAGCCCAAAGACCCTCATTCTCCTCTTTCAACTTGAACCCCACGCATTCCAACAGCTCCACAGCTCCTACAACATCACCAATTGCCTCCTTTATCTTTGGATTCCCCATTCTAATCTTCCTAAACTTGGCATTCTCTGGCTCTTTAACTACATTCTTTAAAAGCTTAAGTATCACTTCTACACTCCCCTCTGATGGCTTACCAGAAATATATGCATTAACACAAGTCTCCAGGTTCACAAGCAAATCTTCATCAATTCTAACAGAATTCTCCAGTGCAGAATTGCTTTTCGATTCTGAAACACTTAAACAAGTCTCAACATGCATAGACACCTCTTCTTCAGTAGCAAACCCTCCGCCACAAATAGGGCATTCTAACACATTCAACGAATACCCGTTCCGATTTCGATTACCAGAAGTGATCAATGGCTCAGACGGGTCAAAACCATCGCTCTTCGTACTGGGTTCTTCTGGGTTAGACTTGACCAGATTTTCGATTTTTTTCTCGGGAAAATCATTTTTTGGCTTATCAACAACAGGGATATTGGAATTCGATGAAGTTCGATTCTTGTTGGGAGTGAAACCTGGCAAGTTTCTGTTGGGAATTGAATTTGCGGGTCCGGAAGAAGAAGAAGCAGAGCCCAAAACTCTGCCTTGGCCTTTGAATTTACCGGTAGAAGAAGAAGTTTGGAATTGATCGTTGACTTTCTTTACAAGCCCTTTAACTTTATTCTTCATATCCGCCATTGAAAATAACAATCAACGAATAAAGATGGGAAAAAAATTTCAGGCCGAACAGGGGCCCAGATGACCTTTACCCTGTTTGGATCGGAAAAAGAAAAGATGCGTTTGAAAGGGATTTGTTTTAGGTGTTTGATAAAAGTTTACCGGGAAAGAAAAGAAGCAAGACGGGAAGAAATTAAAGAAAAATGTCAGTCAAGAAACCAGTAAGATACATCCACGAAGGAAACTGAAACCACTTGCTCGTCTCTTCCCCGACTATTGTGCCGGAATATATCCCCGTTTATAGATCGTCTGATCGCCGGATTGTATCTTCCAATCAACTATCTCCTTCAGCTATAAACCAATTAAAAAAGAGGCATTAGTTTAAGAGGACTCTTTAACCAAAATTGCTGGTCAAATAATTTTTTAGGAAAACAAATATTGTTTAGATAGTTTTTTTTTCCATATTTCTTTAGTTGTGCAAAATACCTCTGATTGAGTTTGGACATGTTATACGAGTTTGAACTCGTTACATGAAAATCGAACTTGTTATTCGAATTTTGAATTCGTTACACGAGTTTGAACTCGTTACATGAAAATCGAACTCGTTATTCGAACTTTGAACTCGTTACACGAATTCGAGCCGAAATCTCTCATTCACACTCAAATCACACCTATTCGAACTCAAATCACTCATCTTCTTCAATCCCAAAATCCTTCGCCGGAGCCCAACCAGAATCTCGTCGGAACACCCATTGGAGCATGAAGAAAACGAGTTTAAAATGGAGGAAGAAGAAGAAGATCATCTTCTTCAATCCCAAAATCCCTCGCCGGAGCCGAACCGGAATCTCGCTGGAACACCCATTCGATTATGAAGAAAACGAGTTTAAAATGGAGGAGGAAGAAGAAGAAGAAGAAGAAGAAAAAAACGAGTTTGGAATGGAAGAAGAAGAGTAGGATAAAAAGGAGGAGAAGAAGGAGGGCGGTTATAGTGTGGCCATACGTAATAAAAAATTTCGTAAAAAAAGAAGAAAAAAAAAAGCCAACACTTTTGAACGGCAACAACAAATTACAACGAGGTATAAAAAATCTAAGTAATTACTTATCATAAAAAAAGATGAGTAAACTTTTAATAAATGCAAACTATCGCATCTGTTAAAAAATATCGGCATCTTTTATTTTATTATTTTTTATTTACTTATCTACACCACACAATCACTAATAGCACACTTGAAAATAATCCATTTAATAACTATTAAAAACTATACACTTTAGTCCGTACTGTTTTAAAAATTAAACACTTTAGTCCCTCACTTTTTAAAAAACTTGTTAACCCCTTATATCTTCATCCATCTTCATTACTCTCTTTATTTTCCATTTTCAATAATCATTCATCTACAAGACTACAACCCTAGAGAAACTTGCCGGAAATCTCATCGGAAATTTCGCCGTATGCCGGAAAACGCAAGTGAAGCTAAGAACAACATCACTTTGATCCAAATCATGTAAGTATTTTGTTTTATTTGCATTTCGGTTGTAACTTGGTAGAATTTGAAGGTATTATTTTTGAAAGTTTGAAGGTTTTAATAGAGTAGTTTTAAGGTTTTATTCGAATGTAATGCTCCTACAAATCGAAGGGTTTAATTGAATGTTTGTTTCATTGTAATGTGTATTCGTTTTTGGTTGAAATCGGATTAAAATAGGGTTGAAATCAGAGGTTTTCTTTGGCTCTTTTTCGATAATCCAGCCGTTTCCCGATCGGGGGGTTGAGGAAGATGACTGGTGCTTGAAATGTCTTTTATATTGACGTTTTTGTTCAAATATAACGTCAGTTAGGATGGCGTTTAAATCATAAAAGTCCACGAGGGTTACCTAGTTCTTCGTCAGTGTGGGCAACGTTAACATTGCTTCAGAATGTTGAAATGGCTAACATTGTATAGAACGTCAGTGAGACTGACGTTACAGTCTCAATGTAACGTCAAACCTAATTTCGTTTTATGCTGATTTTATTATAATGACATAATTAATGTGCACATATCAACTTTGAATTAGTGTGTTTCTTGACATTGTAAACAACTTTATAAACAACTGTCCACCAATGAATTAGTGTACTCTCAACTATGAATTAGTGTATTTAGATCTTTTTTGCCCATTATGTGTGTTGTTTGGACCCGATAATGTAAATCCGTGGGATCTTTTTGCTTTAGCAGATTGTCACCCATTTACAAAACCTTGGGATCTCTTTTTTTTTTTGTAGATTGACTTACCTGAATGAGTTCCATTAAGAAATGACACTAGGGTATCCATTTTTTAATATCTTCCATAATCAGATATGCCAAAGATATCCATTTCTTAATGGACATATTCATGCTAGCCATTATCTACGTAAAAAGGCCTGATGTCCCCCTCACCTTTAACAATTAAAAGAACTCAAAGTAGAAGAACTTCAGGTATTAAAAGAAACAACACTTGTTGATCGTACAAGAAGTTCAGGTATGTACTATGTATGGATTAAGGTACTAGTTCTGTCTTGAGTGATTGGTTATGTTTGGCTTGAGTCTATGTTGTCTTGTTTTGAAATGACATGCGGATTGATTGTAATGCAAATTCTGATTTCTCATTCCTTTTTAAGCTACAGTGAAGAAAATGGATAATGATCGTTTATTCAAAGTTCTTGTTGGCGATTTCGCAACAAGTTTGGTATGTCATTATTAATTAACTTATATTTTTATCACTTATATTATGATTGAACTAACGTGATATGTTTCTGTTTTTCATAGACCACTACCTCCAGCATACATTAATAAATTGGAGGACACGCTGCGGGACCTAAATAAGGTTGTTCTCAAAAGCCGATTAGGGACATGGGAAGTGAGTGTTGGACCGACAGACAATCGAAACCTACGTTTCTTTGGGGACAGTTGGTAGGAGTATGTGGCCGCTCATGACTTGAATGAGGGGAATTTCGTAGTGTTTGAACACATGGGGTTTCATTTTAAACACTATTGTGATGGATCACAATTCCTGTGATAAGACTTTTTCTTATTCCGAGAGTGAGGAAGAGGATGCAAATGATGATGCAGATAATGATGCAGATGATAATGCAGGTGGAGACAACAACAATGGTAACCAAAATCCCCGTTTTGAGACGACGCTGTCAAACTCGGGTTTTTCACATGGTTATGTGGTGAGATATTCTAAAAACATCTTAGTTATTTTCTTGTTTTATGATTTTCCCTCATTGCATTTTCTAGCACTATTTAATTTTGTTGTGATTGGTCGAATATTCCACTACCATTTGCTACGACTCATGACATGCTGCGATGCAAGATTGTGGAGCTGCGAAGTGCCATATGGGATTCATGGCGGCTAGACTTGTAGCGCGTGCCGAACCATATCGACAAGCTCGCATCACAGGGTTAAACGGTTTCTTGACGGACAATGACCTCAATGTTGGAGATGAATGCAGTTTTGAAGTCGTTGATCAGCCTGGAGAAAATCATGTCGTGTTTAATGTGGTGATTACTAAACATTGAATAACATTTATTTAGGGACGTTGAATTATTAACGTTTGGATTATTTCTTGATCATTTTTGTTTTGATCATTTTAAACCGTATGGATTATATTTGTTTTTGTTTTGATCATTTTAAACCGTTTGAATGACATTGTTTGAAATTACGTTGTATTTATCGTTTTGAACAGTTGTATTTTTGTATGTTGTTTGTACCATGTTTGAATAATGCAAAAACACCAACACAAATATTTTAAATCTCGAGATCCGAGCGTCACTATATCGGCGTTTATATAGCAAGACCTATTCAGAGCGCGATGACGTCACACACAAACGTCAACATACATGACGTTAGTTTGCAAAACCAACGCGAAATTGTTGCCTTGTGTTAAACATAAACTTATTTAGTCTTGGAGTGCTTAACGTCATCACTCTTGATGTTTGGTTTAATTCTAAACGTCACATTTATTGGCGTTTTTGAAACAAAGGATATTCAGCTCTGATGTTCAGAACGTCACCGTCTCTGACGTTTGTTTCTAATAACAACGTTACATTTGTTGGTGTTTTGAAAACGAAATATATTCAGATCTGGTGACTAGAACGTCACGGGATCTGATGTTGCTAGTGTCAACTAACGTCAGTCCTGATGACGTTTGGTGGGTTGCCGGCCGGAAAATCCACTAGCCGGTCGGAAAACTAAAAAGCTTCATTTTATTCCATAATTAATGGTGTTTCAACCCATTGAGCATGTGTTTCAGTGTTATCTTATGAAAATCCATGATGAAGAAGAATTTTGATAAAGAAGAATTTTGATGAAGCATAAGAAGGTTGAAGAAAAAGAAGGTTGAAGATGATTTTTTTATGATGAAGATGCAGATGATTTTTTGATGATGATGAAAATGATTTTTTAATGATGAAGATGAATTTGTGGATCTTGATGATGATTTGGGTGAAAAATAAGTTGGGGGATTATAATGTTTCCTTTTAATTATCAAATGACTAAATTATATTTTATAAGATTTGTGGTATGAGAAGTAAGTTTTACATTTTTTGGTGGTGCCTGAAGTAAAAAAAAAAAATTAAAATATTCAATGTGGTGTCAAGATTGATTTAGAGAGTGCCATGACTAATCGTGGTGCCGTGAGCAGTTTCGGGGTGCCGATAGAAGCCGCCTTAATAAATTATAACATTGAAAAACATAGTTATGAAATAAACGTAGTTATGACATGTTTATTACGTAGTAATGAAATAAAATAGAATAAAATTATAGGAATAAAATGAAATATAATCATTCCATTAATGCTTTGGATTATCAAATATTGAAATGAAACATATTATATAAAATGTGACATATTGAGTGATTAGTAAGACATGGTAGTGGATTAATGTTGGTGGGTGGGATAGGGCATGATATTGTGGACATGGTGGAAGGAGTATGGTTAGTTGGGATGGGGCGGGACGAGGTAGCCCTACCCCACCACACCACTTTACCCTTATCTACCCACCATTCCTTATTTACCACTCACCATACCAATCTCCTCACCGTACCCAACCTTGTTACTCATCCTACCATACCTCACTACCCCAACCTACTCTACAACCCACCTACCGAACCCTACCTCACTCTACCATACACCAAGTTACCCTAACTCACCTTATCTTACCTCCCTTTTAAATTCAAGATCTCGGGGGGAGAAAATCCTTCTCTGACGAAGGCTTCATCTTTTTAGGCACATCAGCCTGTCTGTCCAAACGTCTGTCCAAACGGCTATGGAAAGGCCAACCGACTTTGTTTGGAAATTTGAAGAACAGCCTCATCCTGCTAGGCGGGCTTCTCACATTGACTTGTCCCGAGACCTCAAGAACGAGAAACGAGTAGAAATGCCAAGTGCGGAAAGGCTCGGCTCAAATCCCAGAATGCGATTCAACGCAATAAAAGCATTCCCATCGGCTCGCCACCTTCTCAGCTCGACAAGATAACCCGTCTGCTATAGCCCGTAACTTTGAGAGTTAAACGCAATAAAATCCGAGCTCTACAGCGTGGCACTTTGCGAGTTAATTGCAATAAAGTCTGAACACTACAGCGTGGTACTTTGTGAATAAACGCAATACAGAGCGAATGCTAAAATCCAGCACATTATAAGTTAAACGCAATAAAGTCCGAACACTACAGTGCGGTGCTTTGCCAGTAAACGCAACACAATCCAAATGCTATAGTCCGGCGCCACATGCAATCGAATTCGGGCTCTAAAAAGTGTTTTGTTGTTAAACACGACATGATTTTCTCTAGACTGATCAACGACTTCAAAACTGCATTCATCTCCAATATTGAGGTGATTGCCCGTCAAGAAACCGATAAAAAGTGTGGGGGTATTCGGACTGTGTTGGTGCCAACATTGAGGTCATTGTCCATTAAAAAGTGTGGTTTTGTAGTTAAAAAAATGTTGTTTTAGGCTTTGGTTTACCCCACTGGAACAAATTTTCGGAGCAAAAACCTCCGGTGACCCCACTGAAACATATTTCTGGATCCACCACTGTCATTGGGAACTACTGCGTTTATCTCAGCTCGGAGCAAACTCAATCTTATTAACACCATGTTTTGTTTGAGGGGAGATAATAAAACAAGTTATAATGTGATAAATAGTGTGATATGTGATAAGTGATCGAGTTTTGTATAAGTGTGTATTTGTGGCCACTTGGCGCGCATTGTATTAGACTGCCTAGCAATAATGTTGTTAGTAGAGATAAGTGTATTCTTCTTCCTTATTAAGATAGCATTTTGCAGATCTGGATTGTATCAATATGAAGAATGAATTCTCAATAAAATGTAATCAAAAAAAGGCATTTCTGTATTATGCATTTCTTTAAGTCTCAAGCATGTCAATTTGTGGTGGGATTAGTTAGTTGGAGTACTGCGTCCCACAAATGCAGTAGACGCTTCTTTCTTGACATAACTTAATAAATTGGTTTGGTTTCGTTGAATATATATACTTATCATTTCATAATGTATTTGTTAAAACACAGATGAAAAACATTAAAACAGAAGCAATGCAAACATAAAGTATGGTGGAAATTGATAAAACACAGAAACAAAGAGAACACAGTGATTTAACGTGGTTTCTGGCGTTGTGCCGACTACTCCACGGACAGAAAAAGGACATTTTATTATCACAAAGTTACAAGGTATTTCACACACTTGTGAAATTAACACACTTGCATTGATTACAACATTGGTATTTATTGGCACAAATCCCAAACCCTAACCGCCAAAGATCTTTGTCGGAATTGTCATAAATACCCAGATGTGGACTCCAACTCCAGCTGTTATCCACCAAAGGAAACTCGGCTTCAAACTGACTTTCTAGAATTGTAATCAATAGCCCAGATGTAGAACTCGGTTATACTCAGCAAAACCCAACATACCAAACTGACTGCTGACTTCAGAAGGAACTCAATTGCACTTCGTCAGACTGACTTTCACATAACTGTATATACTTACTGAACTGACCATTATTCTCAGTCTTAGTTTCTCAAATTAGTTCTACCAGCTTATTCATCAGTTTAGAGGTCAAGTCACCAAAACTGACAAATCTCCACCTTGACTTGAATTCTCATTCACAGTCAATGAGATTGCATAACCACATGTACTTATACCAAATGCATTCGTCAATGCCAGGATGTACAGTACCAGACTTCTCCTTAAAATCCACTCAGTTGATCTGCCCTCAACTGAATATCCAGATTTCAGTTTACAAGCTTTGAATATTTAGCAAATCCAGACACAACTGAAACTTGCTCTGCTGAACTGGTTTAGTGAACATATCAGCAGGATTCTTCTTGGTGCTGATCTTTTTCACTACCACCCTCTTCTCATTTCTCAGAAAATGATACCTCACATCAATATGCTTGGTTCTCTCATGATGAACTTGATCCTTAGCTAGACAAATTGCACTCAAAGTGTCACGATAAATCTCAGCTTGATCCTGATGTGGCCCCAAATCATTGACTAGTCCCTTCAACCATATACCCTCCTTAGCTGCTTCAGTAAAAGCCATATACTTAGCTTCAGTAGTTGATAAAGCCAATGTTGCCTGAAGAGTTTCTTTCCAGCTGACAACTGAATTCCCTATTATGAAAACATAACCAGTCATTGATTTTATACTGTCCACATCACCTACATAATCAGCATCATAGTATCCTGTGATCAGTTCTTGAGTATCACCTTCATAAATGAGACTAACGTCAGTTGTACCCCTAAGGTACCTGAACATTCTTTTCACAGCTTTCCAGTGTTCCTTTCCAGGTTGAGCCATAAATTTGCTGACAACACTGACTGCCTGAGCCAGATCAAGCCTAGTGCACACCATGGCATACATCAGACTGCCAACTGCACTAGCACAAGGAACTCTTCACATGTATTTCTTCACCTCTGCTGACTGTGAAGCAAAAACTGACAAATGAACATTTGATGCCATAGGAGTATCTATTGGCTTAGCAGCTGACATGCCAAACTTTGACAAAATCTTCTGTATATAGCCCTTTGAGATAAAAACGGTTTCTTCTGACTTCTATCTCTTCAGATCTCCATCCCCAAATTTTCTTGGATGCAACCAAATCCTTCATTTCATACTCGACACTGAGAAGGTCTTTCAGATACTGAACATCAGACTTCTTTCTTGCAGCTATCAGCATGTCATCCACATATAACATAGATAGATGTATGATCCATCTTCCAACTGACTGTTGTAAACACAACAATCATAAGGACTTCTGTTGTAACCCAATTGGATCATGTAATTAACTGTCAAACCTTTTATACCATTATCTAGGAGTTTGCTTCAGGCCATACAAGGACTTCTTCAACTTACACACAAAATCTTCCTTACTAGGAACTTGGAAACCCTTTGGCTGAGTCATGTATATCTCTTTGTCTACCTCACCATGTAGAAAAGTTGTCTTCACATCTAACTGCTCAAGTTCTAAATCCTGTTGTGCCACCGTTGCTAGTAATACTCTGATTGAAGTATGTCTGACTACAGGTGAGAATATCTCATCAAATTCCACCCATTCTTTCTTACTGAACCCTCTTGCAACCAAACGTGCTTTATACTTAACTCCTTCTGCCTCAGTTATCCATTTCTTCTTCTTGAAAGGCCATTTGCAAGTAACAACTCTCCTATCAGTTGGATGTTTAACTAGATCCCAAATCTGATTCTTCAGTAATGACTCTATTTTATCTCCCATGGTAGCAAGCCATTATGATGCCTCAGAACATGTCACTGCTTCCCTGTAAGTAAAAGGTTCTAAACCATCCACTTCTTCTGCAACTTGAAGTGCATATCCAACCATATCATCAAACCCATACCTCTTGGGAGGTACCCCAACATTGGATCTTCTAGCTCTGCTGAGAGTTATACTCTGCTGACCCATGTTCTCAGTTTGACACTCAACTAACATTTGCTCAGCTGACTGGCTTGGATTTAGTTCTGGTTCAGTAACCAGATCAGATGAAAACTGACTTGGGTCAGTTGAGTGTTGTATCTCAATTGACATCACCTGAAGCTCCACCTATCGCCGCTTTTCTCGCTTTTAGAAGCGGTTTTGATTTCGATTGTCCTCTCACTAATGAGCTGAGCATAGAATTTTCATCAAAAAATGTATCTCTGCTGAGAATAACTCTGTTTTCTGCAGATGACCAAATTCTGTACCCCTTTACTCCATCACCATACCCCGCAAACACTCATTTCTTGGCTCTTGGTTCCAGTTTTCCTCCATTGACATGATAGTAAACTGTGCTTCCAAATACCCTTAGAACTGAGTAATCAGCCGGCTTGCCTGACCACATCTCAGTTGGTGTTTTGAGAAGTTGATTAAGTAGCAAGCTGTGCTTACAGCCTCTGCCCAAAATCTCCTTGACAAACCAGCATGAGAGAGCATGCATCTTGCTCTCTCCAGAAGAGTTTGATTCATTCTTTCAGCTACATCATTTTTCTGAGGGGTATTCCTGACTGAATGATGTCTGCCAATACCCTCATTTCTGCACAACTCATCAAACTCATTCCAGCAGAATTCCAGACAATTATCTGTACGAAGCCTCTTGATCTTCTTCCCCAACTGATTTTCAACTAGATCCTTCCATTGCATTAAGCTATTGAATGCCTCACTTTTGTGTTTCATCATCACCACCCAAGTCAGCCTTGAATAGTCATCTATGAATGACACAAAATATCAGTGACCACCCAATGACTGCACCTTTGATGGCCCCTAACAATCAGAATGAATGTAATCAACTGATGACTTTGTGTTGTGTATCCCTTTTAAGAACTTGCTCCTCTGAAGCTTCCCAAACACACAATGCTCACAAAAGTCCAGATGCTTGACCTTACACTTCCCAAGAAGATCTTTCTGAGAAAGAACCTGCATCATTTTTTCACCCATGTGACCAAGTGTCATGTGACACAGTTTTCTAAGCTGTGACTGATGAATCTCAGCTGATGCCACAGCAGCAGAACCAGCAACAATTGACCTTTGTAATACATACAGAGTCCCTTTCTTGACTCCCTTGAGAACCAAAACTGAGTTTTTATAGACACTCAGTTTTCCAGCTTCACACTTGAAATTTAATCTCTTGCTGTCCAAATAACTGAGAGATACCAAATTCTTGGTCATTTGTGGAACATGACTAACTTCACTCAGTTTACAAAATCTTCCTTCCTCTGTCCTCAACTAAATTGAGTCAATCCCAACTACCTTGTAGACTTTGCTGTTTGCCATAGGTATATGACCACCATCTATCTGCTGATAACTTGAGAACCACTCTCTCAGATGGCAAATATGAAAGGATGCCCTAGAGTCCAGAATCCACACATCAGTTTGATGTGCTGACTCTCCTGGCACTAGAACCATATCCTCATCTGAGTCATCCTCAGCTGCCACAGCAGCTGTGCCAGAACTGTTCTCCTGCTGTTTCTTCTCTTTGGACAATTGGACGTTCAATGGCCCTGCTCTTTACAAGAATTGCAAACATCTAGGGATTTAGGGCCTTTGGACATTGTCTTCTTGGAATTTTTCTTCCTAGAATGACCATGCTCTTTTCCACTACTGCTACTGACTAATAGTCCAGCAGCCTGATTGTCTGCCCCAGCTGCCTTATGTCTCAGCTCCCTGGCATGTAAAGCTGACCTTACATCCTCTAAAGCAACTGTATCCTTCCCAACTATGAAGGACTGTACAAAGTTCTCATAGGAAGCTGGTAATAAAACCAGCAAAATCAATGCATCATCTTCATCCTCAATCTTAACATCAATATTCCTGAGATCAAGTAATATTGTGTTCAACTGATCGAGATGATCTCTCAGCTGAGCCCCCTCATGCATCCTCAGGCTGAATAGCCTCTGCTTCAGCAACAACTTGTTGGTCAATGACTTAGTCATATATAGGCTTTAAAGCTTTAACCATAACTTGGTAGCAGTGTCTTCCTCAGCAACTTCCGTGATAACATCATTATACAAGCACAACATGATGGTTGAATGTGCTTTCTCCTCCAGACTGGCATAATCTGCTGAACTGGCATCCTTTTTATCAGATAAATGAGTCCACAATCCTTGTTGCTTTAACAAGGCCCGCATCTTGATTCGCCATAAACTGAAACTGTTCCACCCTGTAAATTTATCAATCTTCATCTTCATTGCTGGCATCCTTCTAATTATAGAACAAACCTTTGATCACAAAATCCTAGCACCGGTCTCCGGTCTTGGTGAAGATCACCTATGGCCAGGTTTGCCACTCTTTTTCTTTCTATTTAGACGCAGCCTTGGATGTCTTGCTTGGAGAAGCCTTCGCTTTTTATCACGGTATAGCTTTTGCTTTGGGCTACGGTTATCGAAACATGGTCATCGAAGGGGACTGCCTTACCATTGTGCAGAATTTAACAAAGCAGAGGAGGATATGTCGTCTGTTGGCAACATCGTTTCTGCTTGCATATCTCTTGTCCATTTGTTTGATCATATTTCGTTCTCTTTTGTTAAGCGTAACGGGAACTTTCCCGCGCATTTGTTAGCTTCTCTTGGGTCCCCGTCCACGCCCTTAGTAGAATGGGGATCTCCCCCCCTTCGGCTGTGCTTGACGCTTGTGCTTTGGACATTTTGAAATAATATTATCTTTTCCCCCCAAAAAAAAACCTGCAACTCTCTGAATCTTGAACCTCGCTCTGATACAAGTTTGTTAAAACACAGATGATAAACTTATAGTTTAAGAAAGATAAAACACAAGAAATGCAAACATAAAGTATGGCGGAAATTGATAAAATACAGAAACAAAGAGAACACAGTGATTTAACGTGGTTTCCGGCGATGTGCCGACTACTCCACGGACAGAAAAAGAAGATATTTTATTATCAAAAAGTTACAAGGTATTTCACACACTTGCATTGATTACAATATTCGTATTTATAGGCACAAATCCCAAACCCTAACCGCCAAAAATCTTTGTCGGAATTGTCATAAATACCCCAGATGTGGACTCCAACTCCAGCTGTTATCCACCAGACGAAACTCAACTTCAAACTGACTTTCCAGACTTGTAATCAACTGTCCCGATGTAGAACTCAGTTATACTCAGCAAAACCCAACATACCAAACTGATTGCTGACTTCAGAAGGAACTCAGTTGCATTTCATGAAACTGACTTTCACATAATTGAATATACTTACTGAACTGACCATCATTCTCAGTCTCAGTTTCTCAGATTAGTTCTACCAGTTTATTTATCAATTTAGAGGTCAAGTCACCAAAACTGACAGTATTAATATACAGTGGCGGAACCAAGATTTTTTCTTAGAGTGGTCTTGATTTTCATTAAAATACATATCCCGAAAAAAATTCCAACGCTAAAGAATTACATTTATCGTACATCAAGCAATTATGAACATGATTAGATTTAGATGGTGTAAAGTAGGAAAAAAAATGTCCATAAATCTCTGACTGATATTTATGAAATGATAAAATATGGCAAAAGGTATACCACGAATTGGTTCTCGTAGAAATGGATGTATGGGGTCGCGTAGGAGTGTACGTAGAATACCAAAAGGAGTTATTCATGTTCAAGCCAGTTTCAATAATACCAGTATCACTTTTATAGATTTACGGGGGCGGGTGGTTTCTTGGTCCTCTGCCGGTACTTGTGGATTCAAGGGGACGAAAAGAGGGACACCTTTTGATGCTCAAACCGCAGCATTAAATGCTATTTGTATAGTAGTCGATCAAGGTATGCAACGAGCAGAAGCCATGATAAAGGGTCCTGGTCTCGGAAGAGACGCAACACTCCGAGCTATTCGCAGAAGTGGTATATTTTTAACTTTTATACGGGATGTAACCCCTATGCCACGTAAACGTAATGGATGTAGACCCCCCAAATAAAGAAGGTAAAGGAAATAAAATATTAGATTTAGATCGCATAACTTAAGGAAAAAATATAGTAAACATTTCAGTGGTATAATGTACCAAAAAAAGTCTCAGATAAAAGGACAAAAAAAATACATCTAGATAATGTTGATGTAAAAAGTCTAAGGTAAAGGGGAAAAATATTAGATTTACATCGTATAAAGTAAGAAAAAAAAATTCTATAAGTATTTCAGTGGTATAAGGTACCAAAAAAAATATTTGTGCCATGTCTTGAACCCATGACAATGGGATAAGAAAGGCAAAATGTATAGATCAAATACCACTAGGCCACCAAAGCATTGTTTTAAAATTGGGAAACATTAAGTACATATATATACTAATAATAATATTAATTCAATTTTACAAAAAATAATTATTATTTTTTGTTTTGTATTTTCCAAATTTTGGTGTGGTCTTGAGACCACCCCCTATAGGGTGTGTCGGCCCCTGTTAATATATATGTCATTTTCCGGATTAAGCATATCAAACTCCTCATAGATATAATTTCAAAATTTTAGTGTTGTAGAAAGAGTTGGTCAACGAACACACACACATATATATATATATACACACTTATCATTTCCATAATGTATAAAATATATGTCATTTTTCCAAACTAGCCCTATCAAACTCCCCACAGATATAATTCCAATTATCTCAGTGTTGTAGAAGGAGTGGGTCAATGTTCAAAAATATATATTGTTATTAGGGAATGATGCAAAACGGGTCATACAGGAAGTTGTATTATTTTAAATGGCTGTCCGGCGGCTTATTAAATTGTAGAAGGAAATGGTCAATGATGCAAAAGGGTAATAGGGAAATATTTCCATGGTGTGGATACATTTATTTTGATTTTAGAAAACCCGTATTATACAAGATGTTTTACATTTTAGACTATTTATATTTAAAAATGCGGGTGTTTTTTCTCAAAAATAAAAATAAAAATAAAAATTAAGGGTGTTTTAAAGACAAAATAGGTGTATTTGCAACAAGCGGAGGATGTACCACCTACGACATTTCCGGGTAATATAGTGACAAATACTTTTGTGGAAACAGAAGAAAACAGATGGATCGTATTCTATAAAGATACGTACGGTTTAAACATACATGTATTTGTGGTTAGTATATACTCGAATAATTTATGAAGAAAACCGATTGTGTATATATAAGAGGGATCTTCGATCAGTTTGTGCAATAATAATTAATATGCATTGTTAAGATCAAAGGGATGGCAGACCTTCTTCGTCATGCACTTCTGTTTCTTCTTGTGCTCCTCTTGTGGGCTGCTACTGTGCCAGTATCGACATGCTATCGATATATCAGCGTTATCTTCTGTGCCATCTCTTGCGGCTACTTCAGTGTTATCTTCGAAAGGGATTCGCTTACGGACTTACGGAGTTTATACGGTAGTAAACAAAGGCCGGTGCTCTTAGTAAAAAAATGTGTTCACTAATTTTCTTTTTCTTCATTTGGTTGAATATGTATTTTCTAATACCTTTTTAAATTTGTATATATATCTTTGTAAGAGCAACTCCATCGGGTCTTCATTTCACCAACAAAACCGTAAATAATTGTAAAAGTACCACTCCAATGACATTAATTTTTGTTCATCAAATTGGTGGGGAGCCAAAAGTTACTGATCTAGAGACACTAAATTAAGGGCATTTTGATAAAAACGCCCTTTCAAGGCTATAATGGGGCGTTCCCAAAACTCTGACATCTTGCTACAGTAAAAAGTTGTATTGTATATATTTTTTATTTTTTATATTTCCACTGAGGGCGTTCATAAACGCAGTATAAATTATTATTATTAGTTTTTCCAAATTTTCTCCGCTTCCAAAACAAATACAGCGGGTAAAGACTCTGTCTCTAGCATTTTCACTTTCAATAAACACTCCCGCCTCCTCCTCTCTAGGGCATTACACAATTTATCCACCGCCGTCTTCTACACTTCCATTTTCCACCTCCGCTCGTTTTCCACCTCTGTCTTCCGGAAAATCGGAGCCTTTATCTTCCGCAAGCTGTGTTCCGACATCACTACAGGTCCTTGATTTTCCACCTCTATTCATTTCTCCTAAGTTCTACTCTCCGACTTGTTCGCCTCTTCTTCTACTTCGATTCTTCCACAAAATCGGAACCTCGTTCTTCCACTACAATCTTCAATTCTCGACACCGATTATTTTTTTATTTTTGCGGGCGCGTGGAGTCTTATTTGCCCTAATCAATTCACTGGGTAAAACAGAGCCGTCTTTCTTCCATCTTCTCCATTGCTTGTATCGGAAAGCTTCCATCTTTATTGACCATGAGCAAACAACCACAAGATCGAAAGCTCTGCCTCAAAATCGACGGTTACTTATATCGCATGTAAACTCTGCCTATGATTCTCCCTCTGTCTATTTCTTGTGTGAGTTCTTGCTCTTTTATTATCTCTTTCAACGTAGATGTGTTTTTATTATACAAGTGTTTCTCTTTCCATTTTTCTCTTGCTCAGGTCTATATTGTTCGGACAGATATAACCTTAGTTTTTTACGAGGAAAGAAAATTTTGCCTAATTTTGGGAAATCTCTTCCATATATGCTTGGTTTGATTTGGACGTGGGCTACTGTCAAGGTTAGGATCTAGACCTACAATTTATGGTTTTTGGCCTTTTTTTTTTGTCTAAAATTACTTGTATTCATATATTGCTTACTCAAGGATCTAAATTTGGTTATTGGATCCAAGAAATATGTTTTCTTACTTTGTAATGCGTGAACTATTTGTGAGCAATGAAGGGGTTGTTTTCTGAATTTAAGAGTTCTAGCATTCCTCTCAATAAAAAAACTTTAGCAATTCATATAGTTGTTGATTTGATATTCATAGTTCTACCTTAGAGGGGTCTGGTTGTGTTAGTGAAAATGTGTGTTTAGATTACAAATTATCCTTAAAAGTTATTACTTCATGTAGAAATGGGCCAACATTATACATTTCCCTCACGATCTTCCGAGCTAAAGTCTTTTATGGGTATCATGTGTGGGTTATTTATACATTATTTGATGTTGCTGTCAACAGGTGTGATTAACAAAGCAACAAGAAACTTAATCAGTTAGACATGTTAGTACATATATAATATGTTTTACAAATGAAACCTTTTCTTTGAAGTTAGGTATGTGTGCTTCATGTATACGTATTTATGCTATACTTTTAGTACGTGTATTGATCCAATCAGGTGGTTGTGCAAATGACCATATCAAATGGATAGGCTCTATGAGTCTATTTTATACAGGATCTCTGTTTCTACAATTTCAATCTGGTCTTTCTTTTTTTCAAGTAAAGGTTTTTCTCCTTTTCAAATGGCACATTTAGATATATATGTATAATGGAACCATATCCGATGTGCAACCTGTAGAAGTAATTGGTTGAAGTATCATGTGCTAATTACTATTGACAACCAATTATGCTCAAGTGTGTATATAACAGGGACAATTTGTTTGAAGAAATTACGCAAGAACCTAATGATATATTCAAGAGGAAACGTGCTCGAGAAAGACTGCGTCCTTCAACAAGCATTCCGAGTAAGGTGTTACTATCAATATCCGATAAACGGGAAACCAACTGATTTTAACATTCTTTAACACACTATCTTTTGTGTATGCAAGTTATGTTTCAATTGGATTTTAAACAAGTATAATCTAGAGAATTTGGTTAAATCTTTGCAGTTTGTTGATTGTGTGAACAAGCCTTCGTTCCATTCTTAAAAGGATCTTTTACATGATGTGTATTTGGCAATGTTTCTTGTTAGCATTTCTGGATGCTTATATTAGAAACTTGGAATTTTGGTTCAATGTTGTTTTCAGTAAAGGGTTTTTGTGTCTGTTATATGTACCATGTGTTGCCCGTTTTTAGCAAACTTCCAAAAAATTTTGCCAGGTATAATGCTAATTGAAGATATCTTTCCTCAACGAATCAAGTAGTTGTTAAATCAGGTGAGCTAGTACATTATCTTATACCTACTTATGTTGCATGGGAGTTTTTATTCATTTAAACTTTTGACAGGATCTTTTTTAACTATAGCTTCGTTATTTATTATTATTCAGTAGTTGCATGTCTTGTTGGAGATTTAGTGTCAATAGATTACAGTGTTGCTCCAGGACGGAATATATATCCCTTGACTAGAGAGTTGGATCTTCTACATATGTATAGATGGATAAGTGATACATTCATGCATGTTCCTTGGTAAATATATTCTGTATTATGAACTGAAATAGACATTGGTATTTAATGATCACTACTAACAACAAAAGACCTTTGTCAGATCATCAGTTATCAGATTGTGTAAGTGAACAAAATGGATCTTCTCATTATTCCAAAAATGCAGAAAATGTTGCTGCCAAGTATGTTCCTTCCTATCCTACATTTTTCCAAAAGTAGTTGTCTGCTTATTTGATTATATTTTTATTTTATGATGAACTAACATTTTGAATATTCGTATTATAGAGAACATGTTCGAGCTCAAAAGTAGTTGTCTGCCGCCCTCAACTCCTCAAAGCTATAGAGAACATGTTCGAGCTCAAAATAGGTATATATATACACTACCTCCGCCTCTAAATAATAGTCGTTTTGTAGACATATTATTACTCTATGGTTAGTCTACGTGTGTATTTCAGATTTCATTGAACGGATTTTGGTTTGAACATGAATAATTCAGTATTTAGATGTCAATGTGTGCAAAACACAAATATGTTCCTCCATTTGTGAAAGAGGATGGAGGCATGGATATAGTAGGTATTGCTGCTATGGTGAAGTAGTTATTATCTTAAATGGGTGAAATTTGTGTTGGTTGAGGTGAACTTTATTGTCAAAGAGTTGAACCTCCGGTATGGTCTGATTCTCAGGTATGCACATACTGGTTGATTATGAATAATGCGGCTTCTTTACTTGCTGATAAAAATCCCTTGGAGTTAGAGGCTGAAACCGGGCTTAATGATCGCATAAGGTACACAATTATATATTTACATCGTTTCATCCTCTAGCCTTGATATTTTTCACTAGTACGAGCGTTCAGTTGTTTGTTTCTAGACAAGACCTTATCTGCTGTCTTGCTTCTTAATTGAAAGCAGCTATATGTTTGTTACTAATGCTGAAATGTACCGTCTTTATTTTAGAGAGATGTATACATGAAATGCCTCGGAATATCTTAGTTGGGAAGGAGGTGGTTTCTTTTTGTATTTGCCAAAATTGAATTTGTAATAGGACATACACTGCATATCACCAATGGGATCATGTTGAACAGGCTCCAACTAAATTGGCCAATGTTCTTTTTTATCTGGTGATAATTGCAGGTCTTTTGCGTCTCTAAGCAACATACAAATGAGATAGATGTTCAAGTTGCTTCTAATAGGTATTTAGCATAAAATTTCCATATCTGTCCCTTACTTTTGTGAACTTGTTTTATGGGCAGAACTGTAATCTTTTTCTGTATTGTTGTAGGATTGGAAGAATTGAACATGAAGTTCTTTGTATTGTATATATGCATGTTTTAATTGACTTAATGTGTAATTCAAACTTTCTTCACTTGAGTACAATTGTATTGGAAACTTTTATTTAGTTGTATCTTAATATATACATGAAGGTAATAATTTTTTTTAAATTAAAAATTCATGTTGAGGCGTTTTTAGAGCATACTAATAGGAATTCTCATTGACCGTTACATTTTGCACATGTTATGACATTTTAAACCGCCTCATTCGGACTCAATAAGGGCGCTTCAAATTGTATCAATACCACATATTATGGGCGTTTTCAAACGTCCCGTCCGTCTAGTTAGGGCGTTTCAAACGCCCCATCAGGGTTGTGTTTGGGCGTTTCAAACGCCTCATCAAGGTTGTGTTAGGACGTTTTTGTCTATTACAACGCCGACAGAAAGGGCGTTCTATGAAAACGCCCCTAGATTAAAAACGCCCCGATAGAGTAAGCCAAGTCTAAGCCACCAACAAACACTGTTCATCTTTTTTTTTCCTTATCTTATTTTGTGAGAAAGAAAACAAGTTTTAATATTTGAAGATAGAATATTCTAAGAATATGCTTTTTTGATGCAGAACCATTGGAGTTGCCGGATAAAATTTGTGTAAAAGTTACACCAAATTGATGATTTTGTGTAAAAAATTTCTCCAAACCATTGGAGTTGCTCTAATACCTTAATTTTCTCCGTCATACTATCTTGTATTGTGATTTCGAAGGGGCCTATTATCATGTGATGAATGGTCCCACCCAGGGGCGTATCCACAAGTTGAAGGGTAGGGTCATGTGACCCCACTGAGATCCGTGATTTTTTTTTTAGTATTAAAACGAATTAGTTTGTTGTTAAAAAATGTCATTTTGTGGTTAAAAAAACGTAGATTTAGGTTCCGGTGACCCTAACATATTTGTAAACCAAAAATATGGTTTTAGGCTCCGATGGCACCACTGAAACAAATTTATGGATTCGCCACTAGTCCACCAACAGTTGATTATGACAAAATGATACAAATGATCACTTTTATATTCACATGTATTTTTAGGCAGAAAAAAAATAGAAAAATGAGTTGTTTTTGTACCTTGAATTTATTAAACATGGTGAATCTGGAGCTGCTCAACATTCTCAACATTCTCTTGAAGAAGATTCCGACACAGTCAAAGCTGTCCAAAAGCGGACGTGGGGATGTGCGGGAGTAATAAGGGTATTTTGGAGAAATAAGGAGTGGTGATTAAGTTGACTCATAGGTTGTCCGGTTCAAAGTCAAATGGTGATCAACTAGAAGTGCTTATCTCCGATGTGGTTAAACAAGTGATAAAGGCATGTCAAATATTCAAATACTCGAATAATAGTCAAAGCAGTGTGTTATCCTTTATTTAAAATGTTTATCTCTTATTTTAAATGTTTATCTCCTTTCAAGTATCCTAGGTTGATACTATAAAAACAAGTAGTAGAAGTAAAACTCTTATAATCGAGATTTACAGATTAATAAACTCATAATTTCGGTTCTATTATTTTTCTCTATTTTCGTTTTGGTATCAGAGAGAGAAGCTGCTCAGCCATGGCAACCCTATCCTTAAATGTTGGTAGCTTCATCTCCTTGAAGCTTACCTCACAAAACTATCCTCTATGGCGTGAGCAAGCCCTTGCCTTGGCAGAAAGCCAAGATCTTGTGGGACATCTGACTGATGAAACACCAGCTCCAACAAAATATACCACAACCGAAACACAAAGCACCACAACAGAAAATCCAAGCACTCAAACAACCACAACACAAACTCTCACACCAGAATTCCTCAAGTGGAGGAAGGAAGACAGATTACTGCGTGGATGGATCATAGGATCCCTATCTGAGGAATCCCTCAGTCTGGTAATTGGCCTTGACACTGCAAAAGGTGTTTGAGAAGCCCTCAGAGATGCTTATGCCCAAGATTCCCAAGAAAGGGAATTCAACCTGAAGCAACAAGTCACGTATCTGAGAAAACAGGATGGAGTCTCAGTTAATGAACACATCAGAACCTTTAAAGGCCTGTGTGACAACCTGGAAGCCATAGGGAAACCACTGCCAGATTCAGATAAATTCTATTACTTACTCACAAGTCTTGGTCCCAAATATGAGACCTTCACAACAACTATGCTTAAACCTCCCAGGCCTACATATCAAGAATTAGTATCTCAAATTCAAAACTTTGACCAAAGAAGAACCTGGTTTAACACACAACATGATACAGAAAGTCAGACATCTATGTCACAAGTGGCTTTCTATGGACAAACACACAAGAATCAAGGAAACAGGAGGGACACTGACAACAGCTCCAGATTTGCCTCATATGGCAGAGGATTTCAAGCACAAACGAACAAGCGAGAATCCAAGGGACAAACCAGGAGGCCGCCACCGTGAAGGTCAAAGGAAAATGACAAATGCAGAAAGAGAACTATACAAGAATGAGACTTGCCAAGTGTTGTGGAGTGCCAGGACACATTGCTAAGATTTCTTTGGTGGGTGCCAAAAAGACGATCGTAGTATGAACTCACTACCACAAGCCCTCGATGCCTCACACTAGACAACTCTATTGCGCGACCTTTGAATGGACCATGGATACTTGGAGCATCCAACCACATGACTCACAACTCAGGTATGCTATCTGAACTTACACATTATAATGGATCAGATTCTGTAATTGTTGGCAATGGAACACACCTTCCCATTCATGGAATTGGGAAGGTGCGCTCCAAAAAAAACCAACAAAGCATTTCCTCTCCATGATGTATTATTGGTCCCAGATTTGAAAAAAACCTCATCATCGGTAGGACGACTCACGAATCAACACCACCCGTGAGCTGTGAATTCACTAACACTGGTTTTAATGTGAAGGAAAAGGGCACAGGAACAACACTGATGACAGGGAGCAGAACAGGTGATTTATACACCTGGTCTAGTGAACCCACAGCTTTGTATTCCAACAGGTTCAAAGCTGGTACACTAGAGACTTGGCACCAAAGACTAGGGCATTCTCAATACTCAACAGTCCAAAGGTTGAAGAATAAATGACTGATTCAAGTGCTAGGAAAAATAAAACCAGATCATATCTGTGAAAGTTGTCAACTAGGGAAGTTAAATAAATTGCCGACTCTGAACATAAAAGCAAAGATATTTTTGATTTGGTACACTATGATTTATGGGGCCCTGCCCCTATTGCTTCTTTAGGGAAATTTTACTATTTTGCTTGCTTTGTTGATGACTTCTCTAAATATACATGGCTGGTCACTCTGAAACACAAGTCTGACTTCTTTAATACTTATATTGCCTTTGAAGCTTATGTTAAATGTCAGTTTAATAAGCAGATAAAAATCTTTCATTCAGATGGTGGTGGGGAGTTTCTAAATAATCCTCTAAAAGAACATTTTATAAGTAAATGAATGCTACACTACATCTCATGCCCCCACACACCAGAACAAACATGAGCAGTAGAAAGGAGACACAGAACCATTAGAGAGCTTGGCCTAACCATGCTCTTTCACAATAAATTTCACTCTTGTACTTATGGCCAGAAGCATTTGCCACAGCAGTCTATGTGTAATGAACAGACTGCCCACTTCTGCCCTACAGTTTAACACACCCTACCAGACCTTGCACAAAATACCACCAGACTACACCACTCTCAGAGTGTTTGGGTCCAGATGCTACCCCTACACTTGGGACACCAAAAAGAACAAGTTTGACCACTAAACCTTACCATGTGTCTTTATAGGATATAGTAACCAACACAAAGGTTATAAGTTCTACCACCCTCAAATTAGGAAGACTTTTATCTCTGTGACATGTAACCTTTGATGAGAATCTCATGCCCTATAAAAACACCTCAAAAACTCACCCTTAAGGACCCATACATTGCAGATGTGTTTGATCTGGCTCCTCCTACACCGATCACACATCACACACACACACACACACACACACACACACACACACACACACACACACACACACACCACACACCCCGCCACACCTTCCGAGCAATCACCTCCTTACACTGACATACATGACACACCAGCTACATACACACCAGATCTACCTCAGAACCAGCTACACACACCAGACCTACCTACATAACCCTCATCTCCTCTACACTCCACTAACTCTAATACTCAATCACCTGCCACATTAGACACACAATCAGCAGCTCACTCACCTGTTTCAACCCCCACAACACCACATTCACCACTTTCTGAACTATCTCACACTGAACCAACATCCCAATCACCAGACACTTGTGCTCTTGAGTCACAATCAGACCTACCTGCTGCACCCTCACCACACCAACATGTAGAGCCTCAACCTAACACTATAGTCACTAGGGCTCAACTTGGGATCTTTAAACCCAATCCCGGGTATGCCGCTTCAAATATCCTATCACCATATACCCATGAGAACCAACTACCACCAAATCAGCTCTCAAGCATCCAGGCTGGAAAGCTGCAATGCTTGAAGAACTGGATGTCTTAACCATTAACAATACATGGACTCTAGTCCCTAGAACACCCCAAATGAATGTAATAGGGTCCAAATGGGTTTTCAAGGCAAAACTTAAGGCTGATGGCACCTTAGACAGACTAAAAGCCCGACTTGTGGCTAAAGGCTACCATCAAATAGATGGAATTGACTACCTGAAACTTTCTCCCGATCCATCGAGCCAGGTACTATTAGGCTCATATTGTGTGTTGCCTACATTTCCACTTGGCCCATCAAACAACTAGATGTTAAAAATGCATTCCTACATGGCTATATCACGTAAGATTTATACATGGATCAACCTCGCTTGTATGATCGACCCCAATTATCCTACACATGTATGCAAACTACAAAGGGCGCTCTACGGATTAAAACAGGCCCCAAGGGCCTGGTTCGACAAATTTAGTACCTTTCTTTTGCATTATGGCTTCAAGTGTAGTCTGTCAGACCCATCATTATTCATCTGTCATACTAATGGCCAAGTTTTAGTCCTTCTCTTGTATGTAGACGATATGCTATTAACAGGGTCCAGTGCAGCTCTTGTCAACTCATTCATCTCCGTCCTCAGCAAGGAGTTTGCCATGAAAGACCTTGGTCCAATGCACCACTTCCTTGGCGTACAGGTACATCACACTCAGGATGGCCTTCATCTCTCCCAGACTCACTATGCTCACACCATCCTTGAACGAGCCCAGATGCTGGACTGCAAACCCATTTCAACACCACTTGACTCAAAAATGAAGCACTCCAACAACCCAGTAGCACTTGCAGATCCAAAATTGTACAGAAGCTTGGTGGGGGCTCTCCAATACCTAACTCTCACTCGTCCGAACCTATCCTACAGTGTCAATTTTGCATCCCAATTCTTGCAAAATCCACCTGCTCATCACCTGACCTGGGTCCGCCGCATTCTTCGGTTTGTTAAAGGAACGATAGCCCAGGGAATTCATCTTACTTCGAAGTCCTCTCTGCAACTATCCGCCTACTCTGATGCCGATTGGGCTGGGTGCCCTCTCACTCGCCGTTCCACCACTAGTTACTGCATATTTCTTGGAACAAATTTGGTGTCTTGGTGTGCCAAAAAACAACACACCGTCTCCAAATCAAGCACCGAAGCGGAATACAGGTCCATGGCTCACACCGCCGCCGAACTAACCTGGTTAACCTTCATAATGGCGGATCTCCGGCTACCACTCCGGCAACCGCCCATCATCTACTGTGATAATCTCAGTGCACTCTATCTCTCCGTCAATCCGGTCTTCCATGCCCGTAGTAAGCACATCGAGCTTGATTACCATTTTGTCCGCGAACAGGTGGCCCGTGGTCAACTCGTCACCAAGCATGTCCCCACTATAGCTCAGATCGCCGATATCTTCACCAAACCTATGACACAGGCCACTCTCCTCTTCTGTTCACCCAAACTTGGCCTCTTGCCCCAGCCAAGTTTGAAGGAGGGTATTAAACATGGTGAATCTGAGTCGCTCAACATTCTCAACATTCTCTTGAAGAAGATTCCGACACGAAGTCAAAGCTGTCCAAAAGCGGACGTGGGGATGTGCGAGAGCAATAAGGGTATTTTGGAGTAATAAGGAGTGGTGATTAAGTTGACTCATAGGTTGTCCGGTTCAAAGTCAAATGGTGATCAACTAGAAGTGCTTATTTCGGATGTGGTTAAACAAGTGATAAAGGCGTGTCAAATATTCAAATACTCGAATAATAGTCAAAGCGATGTATTTATCCTTTATTTAAAATGTTTATCTCTTATTTTAAATGTTTATCTCCTTTCAAGTATCCTAGGTTGATACTATAAAAACAAGTAGTAGAAGTAAAACTCTTGTAACTGAGATTTACAGTTAATAAACTCATAATTTCGGTTCATATTATTTTTTCTCTATTTTCGTTTGAATTGACAACGCGAGCTTAATTTCGCAGTTGAAGCACAGCAAACAAATGGTATACGGAATGTGGTGGCAAAGAAGATGGCACTGCTGGCAGTGATGAAACATAGGAGACTTAATGGGTACCTCGCTTGCGTAGGAGTACCTTGTGTAACGGAACCTGTAGATTCTTGTGGAGAAGGATGCCAGTGTTCTTTTATTACGCCACGGCTAGACCTACCGAATCTAAATTTCCTCTGCACAGAGAAGGAAGAAGGCGGCGGCAGCAGCGATGGTGGCAATGAAGGGGGCGATGGTGGCGGCGGCGACGGCGGTGATGGCGGTGATGGCTTGTCATGTGTTGGTGTGCCTTGTGTAAAAGAACCAGATCGAAGATACTTGTGATGAAGGATGCGAGTGTACCGTAGTTACGCCACGGCTAGGATTTACAATTTTGGATTTCTCTGGGCCAAGCAATACAAATACGGATTTTTCATGCACAGAGATTCAATAAGATGGTCATAATTAAAGTGAGAAGAAGGCAAAATGTGTTAAAAGGCTAGACAATTTTTACTATGTTTGTATACATTTGCGTTGGGCTCTACTTGGAACTCCACTTAATTTATGGGTGTAGTTACATATATCACCCATAACAACAAAATCGCCTACTTTACTGATTGTGTAAAATGATATTAATAAGAGGATTGGGTTAGCCGTAATATAACTCAAAAACGAGTCAAGGTCAAAGGTTGATCATGTAACGACCTATACCTATCCTATAGGTAGAATAGGTAAAGGTTGCTCGATACATGCATAACTCGTAACAATTACATACGTCACCTTTTACATCAAGGTGATATCTTGTCGGAATTTTCATTGAAGCTTTGAATTGAATTTAAACAAAGTGATAGGATAAAACAACTTCAGATCAAGGATATGAACAAGGCTGTCATCAACCGACAAGATCATGGCGGCATGGCCCATCCGGTGGTCGATGACGGTCTGACGGACGCAGAAATTTTTTCCGGAAAAAAAATGTTTAAAAAAATTCAACAACCATGTATTGAACTAATGACCTCATATGTAAGAGTTATACTTCTAACCCAATTGAGCTAAAGATGTAATTACTAAAATTTATCTGAAATAATATACATACACAATGTCAAATATTATTAGAAAAGTATTTTAATAAATTTATACGAAAAGTTGAGTGGGGGCCATGCACCCCTTTTCTACATTGGGTCCTTCCCTGCCAGTGCTACCAGGCCAGTAAGGTGACAAAAGTGTCAGCAATGACAACTTTTTTTTTGTTACCGATACATTCTACAAACTCATTAAAGGTTAATACAATAAATATCAACCTCAATCACATACAATCCTAACACGGCCCATATAATCCATACACCATAATCAACCCACAATGTCTCACACTACTCAAGCACTACAAAAGATTGTCTCAATACAAGAGGACAAAATACATAACAAGTCAAAAGGTTAGGCACTGACCTTACAACCTTAAAAGCAGGTGACTCACGAATATTTTTGGCGCCTTCACGATTTTACCAGAATGGACCATTTAGTTTGATTTTTTTTCTTCTCGAAAACATACTTACAAAATATTACTTCAACATCGTGCTTTTAAAATCCGTACAAACAAAATTTAAATTAATTGATGTTGGATATTTTTTTTTTCACATATCGTTATGGTTTTAATTTGGGTTGCATATGAGTTATTATAAATTTGAGCCTATAATTTGGCTCTTTCTCAATTCAAGTAATTTTTTTAAAAACATTATATTAGTAGACCTGTAATTTGGGGCTTTATCAATTCAAGTAAAAAAAAGACACATTATATTAGGTCGATTGAGATTGAATCTACACGATTTTTTTTTGCGAAACATATGATTTCGGACCCCCGCTGACGGTTGGGCCTTCGGCCACCGCCTTATTGGCCTTACCATAGGGGCGGCCTTGCTTAAAAGGAAGGCATAAAACCTAGCAAGCATAATAGAAATCACGGACATAATCCTCGTATCTGTCCTCACCAACGTCATCTCCCTTTAAAATGTTAAATAAAGAGTTAGTTCACAGCTCAGTAAGAAAAACCATAATTAAGAGGGAACAATAAAGAAATCTTAGAAATTTTTCACAGCTCTAATGATTTGTGTCTTTTATGGTGAAGATAGATATAGTACTAATGTTAATAATATAAAAAAGGTAGTTGAAACAGGTGAGTGGTAAGAAATGACACTAAATGCAAACTGAGCAAGACATTAGCCATGACACTGATGCTAGAATGACTAACTGATCTGTAGTGATAATACCATTATCAATATCTTAACCGACTTATAACTGTAATGAAATATGAAATGAATGCAGAGTGGTCCCGAACAAAGTACTACGCCTTCGTAATGCCCATGAAGTGAGAACTGATGGCCAAATTATAGCAAACAAACTTTAACCAGCAGAGTAGTGGGTCGGTTGTACTACAACGGTGAGCAAAGTCGTATCTCACGAGGAATTAGTCAAATATCACAATCACGCTCGTATTTAGTTTAAAATAGGGTGAAATTAACTACAACTAAACAGATAAAAATGATAACTTTAAACGATATGATAAGATAAACGAAATAGCTAAACTATGGTAAATAACACTACTCTTAACACCTTTATTGAATCACTAGGGACGAGCCTAAACCGACTTACCAACCAATAGCTTCTAATGAATGTGTCTGTGGGTGCGATCTCCTAAATTGGTCCCTAGACGCTAATACCACAACCTTACTACCCTATACTCGGTTCAACAGTCCCTTCTGGGATTTAATTGACCTAATATGATTAAGAACTATGAGACGCTATGTATCCACCGAGTTCACGGGTTAACAAGAAGAATCTTACCAAGGAACAGCCTGTGAATAACTCGACTAGTTCGTGCATGACAATTCTTAGACCCCATATTGCATACTCCCTCGCAAAATACATTTATAAAGGTTATGTGTGTTCATGAATCAAGTGATCAGTTTAATTCAAGCATTAGGATCGAGTTTAAGAACACAAACATTCAAAAGGTTCAATTTTTTAGCCTTAATCATCCCTAAATCATCATTTAGCCATTAATTTTATAGCTCCATCACATAATTTAGCTATTGGAAATTTAGCTACTAATAATAAAAATAAACGCACAAGAATTCATGAAGGTATTAATAAAAAACATGATGAAAAGATTGAAATAAAATTACCAAAAGAAACTGTAGCAATCTCTATTCGAGTTGTCATTTCGTTGTGTTCGAATCGCAAAATAAATAAATAAAAGGTAGTGTTGCTCTTGAATAAATTGCAGGGAAAAATAGACTAGATCTATTTATAAGAGGAAGAAAAATTGTTGAAGCAGAAAAATAAAATTGTAGTATGAAAATTGTGTGTTAAAATTAGACTTATGTGACTTTTTATAACCCTCCAAATGAAATAAAGGTTCCATGAATTTCACGGAAATTACCGTATAAAAAGGCAGGGCAAATATGTTATAACCCTCCAAAACTTAGCATTTGTACCATTTTTCCGAGCTGCTCGAGCTCGAGTTCGAGTTTGAAAGTGCTCGATTTTTTCCGAGAATAATCGAGCCGAACTCGAGCATGATTAATACGTTATCGAACTGATCTCGAGCAATATTTTTTTCCTGCTCGAGCAATCTCGAGCCGAGTTCGAGCATCACTGTTTTAGTAAATATTTGATTCGGATCGGATCGCTTACACCCCTAATCATAATCGGGATGCGGCACAACACGCACGGTAACAAATATTGGTTTTATTTTATTTTAATAGAAGCACGAAAGTATTACCGGATAACAAATTTACAAAAAAGCTAGCCGAAGCTAGACTAAAGACGTGGTCATACGCCGCACTACAACGCGGCCTAATACTGCACTGCATTGCGGGCTAATGCTGCACTACAAACCAACACAAACCAAGATTAAAAAAAAACGAAGCCGAGAAAAAGATTGGAAAGATGATGCTGAACAAAATTGAAAAAATTCTCCGAAGGAAAGACGTTCAGAGGCAATATATTACCCGACCAACACTTAGAACAAACTAAGAAAAAACTACGACAAACTAATACAACAAAACGAAAACATCCTTCAACACCACCACCACCGCCATGGTTCTGCCGCATGGAGTAGACCACCACCATCAGATCCAAAACCAACACGGGAGCCGGCCATCGCTTGACCACGAACTCCAGATCTACACCAACAATGGAGGTCGCCGGAGTAAGAAGCTCCTCAATCGCTGGAGTCGTATTAGATCTGAATCAGCGCCTAGGGGAGAACAGTCAAAGAAACCACCCTGTTGCCACATACAAGCCGATCTCCCCCACACAACAAAGGTGGTCGGTAAGAAGCACAGCAACACCACGCCATGGAGCTCGGCGCCAAAGGAGACAAACAGAAAAGAGAACACAAAAGGAGACGAAAAGAAGCTAGAAAGAAACTAAAAGCTTCCTCGATCCGGCGAGACGCCGGTGAGGCGGCGGTACTGTTGCACAGAAGTTTTAAGCAAGAGGTCTTTTTTTTTCCTTTTTTTTTTAGAGAGAGACCAAGTGAGAGAAGGAGACACTAACGTTCGTAACAAATATTGGTGGGAAATTCTGATATGAAGGTTCCGTAGTGCGGCACTAGCAACAAACGACGTCGTATTAGGTCATTGTTATTAAAAAAAAATTAAAAAAATAGAACGGAGCTGCATTTTGTCGAAATACTTGATTAATACAAGCCACGTATATTTCTCCTCAGAACCAAAATACAAGGCTGAGAAAGCGGGAACCGACGACGACGACGGCGACGACTCTTCTGCTTCATCGGCGTCTTCTTCCTCCTTTGGTTGCCGGGTGAGAGGGACGATCGCGGTTAGGTTAAACAACTTCTAGTCATTTTCTACCTCTTTCTCCCCTCTACCTTTCCGGTTCCATCATCGTTTCCCTGCAAATAAGTTTTCGCTCAAAGATGTAGCCTTTTGATCGATTGAAGCTTTTGACCATGTCGTGCAATGCAGCAAAGTGAGTAAAAGCTTCTTCTATTTTTTTGGTTGTTGTTTTTTTCCTGAATGATTAGCTTTTTCATATGACGCTTGTACATAATTTTATGTTGAATTTGTTAGCTATCCATGCTTTTTCACAATCAAGTTTGGTCACAACCACACGTTAATCCCTTGAATTTGTTTACACTTTTCTTTTCTTTTCTCTTGCAATTGTTAAATCATCTTCTACCGAGGTTCGGTTTTGTTTCTATTGTTTCCCTTGACCTTTTGTTTCTTTTGGTGAGGGTTAGAAATTTCTCTTCACTAAGTGTTCAATCTTCTGTTGGTCAAAACTACACATGATTGCTATGGTCAAATTTAAGGACAGTTGAAGCAGCTTGCTAGATGCAAAATGTGCCCTTGGGATATCAATGCTGATATCTTCTAGCATGCTTGAGGGGCTGAAGAATTGGAATATTGATTTTTTTTTCACAAACACTCTTGTTGTACTTTGGTAATCTGACTATTTTGTGATCTCATTCTGATATTTGACTTAGATGCAACAAACATATACCGAGGTTCCGGAGAATAATATTGTTGTCGAGAACCATGAGTCCTAGGAGACAACGTTCAACTTGAAGACGGGTGGCATTGAGAGCTGGAAAGTAATGCGAGTAGTAGGTTAGATTCTAGTGAATGACAAACGCAAAAAGTGAAGCTTGGACAAACCGAAAAGAGCCATTGTGGTTTATAATTGTCATAACTTATCATGTATGTTAGATGTTGTGACAACCGAATGGCTACTTTAACTAGAAGGTACATTTATTATGATTCTACCTTAAGTAGAAATGTCACTGTATTTTTGTTGCGACACGATGTTATTAGTAATAGTAATTGTTTGGAAAAAAGTTGAGGTCCGTTGAACATTTTTCTTGAGTTAGTGTAATCATCATTATTCATATACCTTTTTTGTAAGTCTAGTTATTCATCACATTGCTAGTAAAGAAGACGCTGATACTAAACGAGGTGTTTGTTTGACCAGCTTGATTGCTTCACCAGTTTGATTGCTTCAAACTTAGGGTCTTTTGTTTGAGTTTATGCATGTTACCTTAAATGAATAAGTCAGGTTCGTTTTGTAGTTATAGTAGGTGTTCCTTCTTTCTTATAGTCATTTTGGCTATACAGGTTGTAATTTATTGTTCTTCCTTTAGGAGGTTAGGATCAATTTGACCTTTTGTTTGTTGAGATTAGTTAGTCTTGAAGAAAACAATACTAAAAAATGCTCCAACTTAAATATACACAAAGCTAGTACAAAACATGTTTAAAATAGATGCTGGAGATTTCGATTCGCAATGATCACATACAATACAAAAATATCAAATGTCACGAATTCTCCAATGCACTTGAACCAAGATTCACAATTGCGCTAAACCTTCAGTACTTCAATATATATCTTCAGCCAAACCAGCGATGAACGATCATCTGAGACATTCCTATCAAAGACATCTCCTGCATCATACTTTCTTTTTCTTCACCAAAATGCAAGCACTTGGTTCCAATTTAATCATGAAAACAAAAATATAATAGGTGGAAACCAAAAATAATACACCACCATATTGATCAGTTGTCATTAGTTTGCATAATACACCTACGCAAAATAGCAAAATAAGCTTTACAATACCTATGCTACATGGAATAACATGATTCAGAGGGGTGGAAGGTTTTCTCTTAAGAATGACCCCCATGATGACATGCCTCTGGATGGAATGTCTGGTGTAATCGACCAATTCATGTCAAAAAGCTGCAAATATGTAACATAAGGTATGTACACTTAGACAACAAAAGAAAATAGTTATGCAATAAAAAAACATAAACCCTAAATTAAAAGAAAAACAAAGAAATGATTTGTTCAAAAAAGAGACAAAAAACCTGATTTTGTGGATGTGTTGTTCCTTGTGAGGGATCACATTGCTAACATCATGAAGAACCGTGCAAAGAGAAGACCCAATCTCTTGTGTAGATACACTTTTTTTCCTCCTCTTCGAAGTACCTGCTCATATTCACGCAACAAATTAGTACGTGAAAATTTCATATTGAATAAGAAGTGGATTATTTACAAAGTGAACTTAACTTACTTGACAACACTTTTTCACCCCTTTTGTTTGTCTCTCCCAATGTTTCTTATATCTTTTATTCAAAACACCCTTTGCTTTGACAAAAGAGGGTCTAAGATGTGACAATCATTTCCATCATTTTTCCCAGTTTCATTCACCACCTCTACAGAAGGTTGAACATTTGATGTTTCACTATCTAATATTGCATCCACAGTTTCATGTCCCACTTTTAGTAGCTTTCGAACAGCCAAACGAGCTTGAGCACTTACTTTACATTTCGTGATAAGGTCAAGGGTAATTCTCATCATCTCATTAGAGAACACCATCTCCGACTCCTTAGCAATAGGAATTTGTGACTGTGAGTCAAATGCAGGTTGCACCCTATCTCTCGCATTTCTACACCATCTCTTCAAGAAATACTTAGTAGGAACGGCATGAACATTTTTCAAACTCAAGACTTTCAAAGCATGAGAACAAAGTATGCCCATTGTTTCATATCTACAACAACTACACTTGATTTCCATTTGATTAGCATCAAAATAACCGTGCCTCGCCCCGGCTTGCAATTCAATCACAAATGAATACACAGAACTTGCAAGTTCACTTTCACTTATCTTATCCGATGCACATACACCGTCCCTTATACTCAGCTTCAAAGAATTTGTAAATGGTATAAGTGTACATTTTGGATGCATGTAACAGGATTTGACTAGACTTAATGGCTAATGTCGGCAATGATTGATTAGAATTATGGTCTTCATCTTCCTCTTGCTCTCGCCATTTACCAACACGTTTCTCAAAAGACATCACAAATTCATACAAGCAAGTGGTTCTATCAGCAATCAAGTTAAGTACATGATTTGTACTTTCACTACGGGAAGTAGCTTTCAATCCAGCACAAAAGGTGTCCATATTGAATGCCGTACTCCATTTTTCCCTAATCTTATACATAAGCCTCAACCAAGAATTTTCAGATGCATTGTACCTCTGAAGCATATCAAGCCATGTTCTCTCAAATTCTTCTTTAGAGTCGCAACCCTTCATACACTTACGAAACATTTTCATGAACCCTGCTTGAGACTGGAAAGCAGCCAAATGAGATGGGGCATTTTGCGAAATGTGCCACTGACATAAACGATGTCGAGATTCAGGAAACACTTTAGGGATGACATTCATCATTGCGGCATCTTGATCGGTGAATATAGTTTTCGGTTGTTTTCCACCCATTGACTCTAAAAAAGTGTCAAACAACCACTGAAATGAGGTGATAGTCTCATCCGATAAAAATCCACAAGCAAACATTACATTCTGATGATGGTGATTCACACCCACAAAAGGTGCACAAATCAGACCGTACTTGTTAGTTCTATAAGTAGTATCAAACGTAAGAAAGTCACCAAAGAATTCATAATCAGTCCTGCATCTACTATCTCTCCAAAATACATTCGCCACCCTTCCTTCTGTGTCAAGTTGCACATCCCAATAAAACATGTCCTCTTCCTTTGTTTTATTTTTAAAATGGTTTATCACACTTTGAGAGTCACCTGCTTCAATCTTTGATGACTTCAACAAGCTCACATAATTATACATATCTTTTTTCGTGTAACCAACATTTTGAGGACCACCACAATCCTCCACAATCATATTATATGAATCAATTGGGCGAACTCCAGCATTCATATGCGACTTATCAAATTGCTTACGCTTGGAGCAATTGATCTATATGACCTAAGCAAATGTTTTTTCCCAAATTTAGCCATTTCATGGTTATGCTCTTTTATCCACTTGGTCACTTTGAGGGGTCCGTCCTTCTCACGCGTAAACCATATCCGAGCTTCACAACCGGTTCTCCCATCTGACTTTCTCCACACACCTTTCCCAGTCCCTAAGTCTTTTATTCCTTCTTTGGAACATGTGAACAATTTAGATCTTAGTTGTGTTGTACCAGCAAAGAAATCATTCTTTCCCTTTCTAACACTAAAACCCGAAGCATGAGCATAGTCACAATACATAAGGTATGCTTCTTTTTCAGTATCTACCATGGCCCTTTGTAGATCATGTTCAACCTGAGCAAGATAGTTACCTAGAGACGCCTCACGCTCTTTATCACAATCTTTGACTACCCCACAATCTTCAACACAATCTTTATCAACAATAAAGACATCATCATCATCACTTTCAACACTGATCACTTTGTTCAAGTCTATAAATTCACCCATCATTACCCAATTTTAAGTACTGCAAAAAAAATGTGTAAGCAAATTTTAGTTTTGACCATAACAATCATGTGTAGTTTTGACCAACAGAAGATTGAACACTTAGTGAAGAGAAATTTCTAACCCCTCACCAAAAGAAACAAAAGGTCAAGGAAACAATAGAAACAAAATCGAACCTCGGTAGAAGATGATTTAACAATTGCAAGAGAAAAGAAAAGAAAAGTGTAAACAAATTCAAGGGATTAACGTGTGGTTGTGACCAAACTTGATTGTGAAAAAGCATGGATAGCTAACAAATTCAACATAAAATTATGTACAAGCGTCATATGAAAAGCTAATCATTCAGGGAAAAAAAAACCAAAAAAAAATAGAAGAAGCTTTTACTCACTTTGCTGCACAGACGACATGGTCAAAAGCTTCAATCGATCAAAAGGCTACATCTTTGAACGGAAACTTATTTGCAGGGAAACGATGATGGAACCGGAAAGGTAGAGGGAGAAAGAGGTAGAAAATGACTAGAAGTTGTTTAACCTAACCGCGATCGTCCCTCTCACCCGGCAAACAAAGGAGGAAGAAGACGCCGATGAAGCAGAAGAGTCGTCGTCGTCGTCGTCGTCGTCGGTTCCCGCTTTCAGCCTTGTATTTTGGTTCTGAGGAGAAATATACGTGGCTTGTATTAATCAAGTATTTCGACAAAATGCAGCTCCGTTCTATTTTTTTAATTTTTTTTAATAACAATGACCTAATACGACGTCGTTTGTTCTTGCTAGCTACGCACTACGGAACCTTCATATCAGAGAGACCAAGTGAGAGAAGGAAGAGGTCTTTTTTTTTCCTTTTTTTTTTAGAGAGAGACCAAGTGAGAGAAGGAGACACTAACGTTCGTAACAAATATTGGTTATGTGATGCGATTACCAAGATGGTCGTAACACCCCAAAATTTCAATAAGGGTAAAAGTGTAAACGGGAATTTAATTTGTATTTTATATCTTACCTAATTAATTAATTAAAAGGAAATTATTAATTAAAACGATTAATTAATAAAATTGGATTTTTTTTTTTTTTTTGGATTTTTATTAGAAAATAATGTATTTAAGGAAATAATCCCATTATTTCCATAATTAATCACGTCGGCACTTCTGAGAAATAAGCAGAGGACAAGGACGCAGAAGAACAACGGAAGCGAGCGGAGGAAGAGAATTTTCAGCGAAGCGCGCAGCTAATCCGGCCGAGATTTCTGCACCGCAGAAGGCGGAATTCATCGTCTCATCACGACGGGCGTTTCCACACTAATTATTCTCAATTCCGTAAGTTTTTAGTTTTGCCCTAAATTTTGAAATCTTGACGCGCGTTCTTGAGAAGCTTCTGAGCTATAATTAATTGTGTAGAGGGTAGTAGTAATCGTAGTACAAGTTTATTGATACTCTTGATCGAAATTTTATCGCTGTTCTAGGAATTCGTAGTACTAAATGATAAGGAATTTATTATAATCTAATTGGTACGCTTGTTAAAAAAAAAAACTAAATTTCCTATTTATGCGTCCATATGCTGTATGAGTGCTATGCAATTAGAAGAAACAAAAGTGGAGATGAGGGCTGCATGTTGCAAGCCGTGGGAAGTTGTGTGTCAGGAGGTTCATCAAGCAAAATTTAAAGAGAGGCAATAGTCGTCAAAAAAATTTGAATTGAAATTCACATATCAATATTTGATTTGTAAAAATAAATAAATAAATAAATAAATATATATATATATATATATATATAAAAGTAACATCAGGAAAAAGAAAAGAAAAGAAAGGAGGAGATAATTGGTTGAATGTTAAGCATTCATTTATCAATGAAAAAAAGTTGATAATAAGGTTATAAATTTAAGTGTTCTTTTTACGCATGGTAGCAGGTGACGTGGTGTAAAGAACAGAGGATTGCTCACAGTTACGGAAAGGAAAAGAAAGGGATAAAAAAGAGTTGATCCGTACATCGCTTTATTTAATCCGATTCAGAAATTGGCAACGAGTCGATTTAATCATTCTGAGAACGGATTGATTTTGATTAATCGAGCGTAAGTGCCATTATTAAACTAATTTTTGAGCGTTATGATATGGATTACTAATGTGAAATTGCGTTTTTTTTTTTGTAGTAATAAGGTTGGTGATCGATGAGTATGGATTCATAGTAGGTTAACAGGATGTTCTGTAAAGTATTGGTGGACGCCAACAATGTTGGTGGGCGCCAAAGCAAGCAAAGCAGTGACTGCTTTCACTTGGCGGACGCCAAGGAGGGTTTATGCGCGCCGGAGCGGCAGACGGCGGTATGTTAGTTTACGGGCATGGTTGGCGGATGCCCATGGGTCCTCAGGGCGCCAAAGGTGTCTGTTCACCTTGTTTAGTTATTTAAGTGTGTACAACATGATACTTTTGGTATGCATGTCTTTGAGGACATTATACGTTAATTGACAATGCCTAACTTCGACTTCTGTAGCTTTGACTCAAAGACCACAACCGGCACCTCTCATGGGGAAGCGCGAGCACCGGAAGGCGCTGTTTAGGCCATGTGGACGTTGACTTAGTAGTCATTGATCCTTTTACAATGTACTAGGTAGCATAATTAGATGTTCAGACTGAGGTCCCTAAGAAGCCTTTTATGTGAATAAATCGTGTGGTTAGACTTAAACTCGTAAAATTACATACGTGTGTCTAAAAGCTAAAACGTCAATATCATTGGTGAGGCACATTTTTGATATCAAGAACGGGACGCTTACTACTCCTACGGACACGCTTAACTCCCAGATGGATACGAGTCCATGCCCCGCAGCGGTGCAAACCATGTTGTGGTGCATTTTCACCATGCGTAGTGTCCTTTGGTATTGATGTAACAAATCTTATTTGTGCGAGGATATACTACGGAGCTAGTAGAGGGTGAGAGAGCTCTACTATTACAACCTATGTGGTAGTGATTGTAGATGATGCCATGTTATATGTATCTGCCTTTATTGCTATATATATTGTACCATTTCTTCTACCCCTTACTAAGTACGTATGTACTTACACCTCTTCTTTATTGTTCCCACCCCGAGAAGGTGGTGTATTTGTAGGTTGTTTTCGAGGCCACTGAGGAGTGACCCGGGGATGATGCCGATAACGTCTACTGTTCTTTACTTTCAGTATTTAAATTTGGGTATAGATTCTCTTATCCTTGTATTGATAGAAACTGATGAGTCGAGTTTATGGTTGACGTTTTGTAATTGATACATTTGTATTTGATGATTATAATAAGTCTTTGATGATGTAATAGATGCAGCATGTGTTACTTTCGATCATTTTAGTAGTTGTTTTGAGTACCCGAGTCAGTCGTTTTATCTTCCGCTTGTTCTCTGATGTCTAATTACTTAGGGCTTACGTGTATAATTAGATTAAATTTTAATTATATGTATGCCGGACGTTTTTTTTTCCAGATAGAGACTCGGTATCCGGGACAGGGGCGTCACAGTGGTTCTTTGGAAGATTTGGATCAAGCGGTATAATCTTGTCTCCAAGTCAGAAAACACCACAACTCGGTTTTTTCTCTCTCGTTATGTCAATTCTTCCCTAAATTCTGACCTTTGTCTTTTTCCAAAAAAAAAAAAATTTCTGCCGCAACTACTTCTTCTCCGGCTCCAATTCTGCCGCAGCTACTTCTCCGGCTCCTGTTCATCTTCTCCGGTGAAGCCTTCATGGTCAATTGCATCTTCAGATCCAAAATAAAAGAAAAGAAAAGAAAGATAGTTCCTTTTTCTTCTCCGTGACAAAGCAAATTGTTCCAAAGAAAGGGATCAAACCTTTTCCTTCATTCACCCATCGGCCGCCAACCTTGACCTAATTCCTAATTCCTTTCCTTCGATTGTTTCCCATCAGTCCGGCAATTCATATAGTTACCAACCACCTGTATGCCAAATTTGCACCACCATAGGCCATACAGCCGCCACCTGTCTCCATCGATACAAGCCTCACGTGTATGCGTCTTCTGGAAATACTGAACCCGATTGGGTTGTGGATACGGGGGCCACTCATCATCTTGCTTCTGATATTCGCCTCCTCACTCTTTCGTCTGCACCTTATACCCGACGTGATAAAGTGCATGTAGGCGACGGTACAGGTTTACCTATTACTCACTACGGTTCTTCTTCGATTACTTCCCCTTCCTACTATTTTATTTATCTAATAATCTTGTTACCCTCTATTACCCGTAAATCTCTAATCAGGCACAAATTTGCCTCGATAATTCCGTGTATTTTGAATTTCACGGGTCTTATTTTCTTGTAAAAGATTACTCCGTCACACCCACCTTGTGGATTCGTAAAAGATGGCCTATATCACTTTTCCACTCCGCTCTCCCGACCTCTCCCCCTCCTCAAGCTTTTTTCCTCTTCTCTCACCTCCACTACCATATGGCATCAACGCCTTGGTCATTGCTCCTACTCTATGCTTCGTCAAGCCCTCAAAAGTCTCCATACCTTTACTCCTACTAAAACACCCCATGCAGTGTGTGCCCCGTGCCAGTTATCTAAAAGTCACCGCTTCCCGTTATATACCTCTGAGTTTACATCTACTGCTCATTTGGAGCCGATTTACTCGATGTTTGGGGCCCTTTCGTAACCTTTAATTTACGGTTCCCGTTATTATGTAAGCTTTCGGATGACTTCAAAAATACATTTGGCTCTATCCCCTAAAAACAAATATGATGTTGAAACCATCTTTCCCGACTTTCTTACTATGATTGAACGTCAATTCAATACCAAACTAAAATCCATCCAAACTAATCGGGGTGGTGAGTACCGCCGTGTTTATACTCTCCTTACCTCTCTTGGCATCCGCATCGCTTTTTCCGCCCTCACACACACGAACAAGTTGGTGCCTCGAGCGTAGTCGCCGCAAATTGTTGAAGTTGGGCTCTCCTTCTTGCCCAATCTAATCTTCCACTTCTCTATCGGGAGGATCCTTTTCTCACCGCTACTTATATTATCAACCGCCTTCCCACAAGTCCTCGATTATAAATCTCCTTTGAAATGGTCTACCATCGGTCTCCCGACTATGCATTCCTTCAAGTCTTTGGTCGTGTGTGTCGCCTATCTCCGTCCCTTACAACCATCACAAGACTGATTTTCGCCTCCAAAACTTGCATCTTCCTTGGCTATAGTCCTTCCCACCACGGTTATAAATGCTTGGACCTTGCCTCTCGGCCGATATATATTGCTCGCCATGTGGTTTTCGGCGAATCTGCCTTTCCTTATACACCTTCTCCTCGAAACCCACTCTTGATAATCTCACCGCACCGCTTCGCGCCTTCCCGCCAAAGACTCCCACAAAATCCACCCCCATGCCGGCTCTTTCTAGTTTGGCCTCACCTCTTCGGCTCCCACTCTTAAGCCTTCCCCACCCGCCTCCTCTACGTCCACTTCGCCTTGGCCTCTCCAAATTGCCTCCGTCCCGCCGCCGCTCCCACTCATCAAATGGTCACTCACACCAAAACAAACTCCTCAAACCTATCTCTCACCGTGACTTTATCCGCTATCTACTTCCTAAAGCCCTTGTTCCTTCAAACGACTCCATGGACCCTACTTCCTATACCGAAGCCTTCAAACACCCGAGTTGGCGTAATGCTATGAGAGAGGAAATCGATGCGGTGTTGCGCACCCAGACCTGGGATCTTGTTCTCTGCATCCTCGTATGAACATTGTGGGCAATAAATGGGTTTATCGTCTTCGAACGCCATGCAGATGGTCGTTTTGAGCATCACAAGGCCTGCCTTTGTGGCCAGCGGTTTTCATCAGCCGAAGGAGTTGATTTCACCGACACTTTTGCACGGTTGTCAAACCGGTCACCATTCGCCTTCTTTTGTCTCTTGCTTTGCTTCACATGGTTGGTCTCTTCGATGGTGGATATTCATAATGCTTTCTTACATGGGCATTTATCTTAGTCCGCCTATATGCAGCGAGCGACCGTGGGGTTAGTTCACCCGCATTATATATCCCGATTATGTATGCCGTTTACAAGCGCTGTTCTTTATGGCCTTACCAGGCCCCACGTGCTTGGTTTTCGCCTCATCACGTGTTGACTCGCTTTGAGTTTGTTGGTTCTAAAGTCGATACCTCCTTATATATTTATTCCCGCAATGGTGCTCGTGTTTATATTCTCGATTTATGTGTATGATATTGTTATTAGTGGCTCGCTTTTCTCTTGTTGAGCGATTCTTATCTTGGTCGGCACTTTCCGGTTAAGGACCTTGGTTCTTCTGTCCTATTTTCTTGGCATTGAGGTGCTTCCTACCTCCGATGGGCTATTTCTCACTCAAAGCAAGTATATCTTCCACTTTAGAGCTGGCCTCTCTTCGGCAAGGCCAAGCCTTGTCGACGCTTATGCCGGGGCTCACCTCGACGCCGCCCTCTCTCGCGCTAATCCTTCGCTTTACCGCACTATTGTTGGCGGTCTCCGTATCTCGCTTTCACTTGGCCTGATATTGCGCTTCGCGGTTCACAAGGTTAGTAAGTATATGTATTCGCCTCACCGGCTCACCGGGTTGCGATTAAACGTATTCTTCGGTATCTTAAGCACACCGCCTCCGATGGTCTCTTCTTCTCCCGCTGGTCGCCTATTTCGCCTCCGGCTTACTCGATTCGATTGGGCCGCCGATGATGATAATCGCTGCTCACGGGGCATATTGTGTCTTCCTTGGTGATAATCTCATTAGTTGGCGTAGTAGTAGCAAAGACTTTTACCGCTTTCTAAGAGTAGCACCGAGGTCGATTCTAACACCGCCACCGAACTTCGTGGCTTTGTAGTCTTCTTCGTGAGATGCAAAGTTCCGTTATCTCTTCCGCCTACTTTGGTGTGTGATAATATTACGCCACCTACCTTGCTCACAATCCAGTTGTTTCATGCCCGCACGGCACATAGAGATCGATTTCCACCATGTTCGTGATTTAGTTGCAAACTGCAAGCTCGGCATCTCTTTATCTCCTCGAAGGATCACCGGCGATATCCTCACCGAACTGCTGTGACGCCGCTTTGCCGCTTTAAAGTCCAATCTCCGTGTTCACCACTTCCCACGGGATTGCGGGAGCGTGTCAAAATATTATTACGCCTAGTTAATTATTATTATTCGTAATTTATTATTTATGTCTTGTTGACCAAGTCGGTTGAGTCTATATATTTGTATCTCTAATATTCAGTTAAATCAAGAAAATACAATTATTCTAAATGTTGATAAATAACTGAATAGTGTTTCCAACTTAATTAGTTTCTTTCAGAAACAATAGGTTGCACCTCGACTGTAACAGTTTGAGAATTAATCCACTTGCGTACCTGACTAATGCCCTTTTTCTTCTAGCTGATTGTCTTACATCTTCGGTGTGACCGTGTGACTGTCATGTTCAATGTCGCGGTCTCGGTCATCGATTCGAGACCATCGAGTCACATGAATCGCCACAGACGGTATCGTTTGACGACACGGATTTTCTCCCATATAAAATGCTTTAAAAATTTTGAAAAATCTAAAAGATTCAAAGACAACACCGAAAATGAATCCTCTGGCCAGAATTCAAGGTGATCTCGGTTCATTCAAAGACAATTTCAAGCTAAAATAATGAATGATTCCATCATCATATTAAAATGAAACCTACCAACTACCAAGACTAGGTTTTCATCAGTAATGCCAAAAACATACAAGTGAACTCATAACTTAACACATGTTAGATGTTACAAACAAAAATAGGTTAGTCTCAGGTAAATTGAAGCATCTCGCTTATACAATGCTCGACGAAGGGCCAGGCCATTTCGGCCTACCATACGCAACCTTACCGTACATTTCATATTCCATGGATTGAAACCATGCACCTTCTTTTTAACACTGTAAAGTCTCCCATCAAAAGTTACAAACACAAAATGCACAATATCCCAAGTCGCAACCTATTCTTTCATAAATCTTGTAATTTTGTAGCTTATCCACGGTATATATCACACTATTTGTAAATCCGAATCGATAATTGTAATAGGTAGTAATATTTTATTTTTTTTTTTGATACATCTTTGTGTGTGTATATATATATTGACATGAATTTACCTAAGTCCCAAATCCGTGAGAAATCTTGTATGACTCAGCGCATGGAAGTAGATTGAATGAATGATCCTTAGGCTCTGCCGAGCCAATTTCTTTCCAGGAAGTTAGAAGATGTGACTCCGAGTCAGGCCGATACGCACTCGATTTATGTTTAAATCAAGATGAATCCGTAAATTTGTACCGGTAAGTTCCGAGTCGGAGGCGACTCGGCTGAGACTTTGAACCATGGTGACTATGCATGGCTTTGCTTTTGTTGGTGCTGGTGCTAGCTCATTTTATTATTGTTGCGCTTTGTTATGTATTTCCTTCATTTTTAGTTTTGGTTGCTAGTGTTAGCTTTGCTAAGTTGCTGTTTATTTTATGTTGTTTGGTGGCAAGTTTGTTTGGTTGTTTTTTGTAGTCTTTTCAGCATCTTGATGATGCCTTTTATACAATTATAAGCCAGCTTTTGAAATTGCAGATAGGTATAGTTCAATGATGCCGCCAGGTGAGAGAGGATCAACGGTTTGCAAACAACGTGACGGACACAACGTCAAATTGGCCATTATTAAATAATATATACTTGGTCCGTTGAGAGAAGATCTATGGTTTTCCATAAATTTTAGAATGCTAGCTCATAGGAAATATATTATTAAGATCGAAATACGATTTATATATACACATTTTGTTGTTCTTATATATACATATACTTCACTATAGAATTGAGCGTTTGCAGTAAGCTAATTAGTTAAATCCTCATTGTTTCAACATATCAAAGGATGGCAAATCTTTCTCAAGCAGTTGTGTTCATCATCTTGCTTATTGTTTGGACAAGTGTGCCCTACGATGATTTTCCAGTTTTGGATTTGGTTTACTATCAAGGTGAGTATCGATATTTGCTTTGTTTTACCTCTGTCGGGCTTCTTAATTGTAATATTGATAGGCTTATTTCACAGCATTATGCGCTAGTACTATTATTTTTTTT